>CAWVNZ010003099.1:0-43181 GCA_963930735.1 Dioctria linearis
GAAAACCACAAATCAGTTTTTTTTCAGTTTTCTAGAAAAACGGCCTCAAAGCCGGACAAGCAACAATATCGCTACAATTATAAGTTCATCCGGTAGAGCCGACTTTTTACCTTCAATACAAATCGAAAACCAGAAATCATCTTTTTTTTTCAGTTTTCGAGAAAAACGGCCTCCAACAAGCAGCAAAATCGCTACAATTATAAGTTCATTCGGTAGAGCCCACTTTTTACCTTCAATACAAATCGAAAACCAGAAGTCATCTTTTTTTTCAGTTTTCGAGAAAAACTGTCTCAAACAAGCAGCAAGATCGCTACAATTATAAGTTCATTCGGTAGGGCCGACTTTTTACCTTCAATACAACTCGAAAACCAGAAATCATCTCTCTTCTCAGTTTTCGAGAAAAACGGCCTCAAAGCCGGACAAGCAATAAAATCGCTTCAATTATAAGTTCATTCGGTAGAGTCGAATTTTTACCTTCAATACAACTCGAAAACCAGAAATCATCTTTTTTTCCGTTTTCGAGAAAAACGGCCTCCAACAAGCAGCAAAATCGCTACAATTATAAGTTCATTCGGTAGAGCCGACTTTTTACCTTGAATACAACTCGAAGACCTGAAATCATCTTTTTTTTCAGTTTTCGAGAAAAAACGGAATCAAACAAGCAGCAAAATCGCTACAATTATAAGTTCATTCGGTAGAGCCGACTTTTTACCTTAAATACAACTCGAAAACCAAAAATCATCTTTTTTTTCAGTTTTCGAGAAAAACGGCCTCAAACAAGCAGCAAAATCGCTACAATTATAAGTTCATTCGGTAGAGCCGACACGAAAGGCGAAAATCATCTTTTTTCTCAGTTTTCGAGAAAAATGGCCTCGCCGGACAAGCAAAAATATCGCTTCAATTATAAGTTCATTCGGTAGAGCCGACTTTTTACCTTCAATACAACTCGAAAACCTGAAATCATCTTTTTTTCAGTTTTCGAGTAAAACGGAATCAAACAAGCAGCAAAATCGCTACAATTATAAGTTCATTCGGTAGAGTCGACTTTTTACCTTCAATACAACTCGAAAACCAGAAATCATCTTTTTTTTCAGTTTTCGATAAAAACGGCCTCAAACAAGCAGCAAAATCGCTACAATTATAAGTTCATTCTGTAGAGCCGGTTTTTTCATTCCATACAACTCGAAAACCTGAAATCATCTTTTTTTTCAGTTATCGAGAAAAACGGAATCAAACAAGCAGCAAAATCGCTACAATTATAAGTTCATTCGGTAGAGCCGACTTTTTACCTTCAATACAACTCGATAACCAGAAATCATCTTTTTTTTCAGTTTTCGAGAAAAACGGCCTCAAACAAGCAGCAAAATCGCTACAATTATAAGTTCATTCGGTAGAGCCGACTCGAAAGCCAAAAATCATCTTTTTTCTCAGTTTTCGAGAAAAATGGCCTCGCCGGACAAGCAGTAAAATCGCTTCAATTATAAGTTCATTCGGTAGAGCCGACGTTTTACATTCAATACAACTGAAAAACCAGAAATCATCTCTTTTCTCAGTTTTCGAGAAAAACGGCCTCAAAGCCGAACAAGCAATAAAATCGCTTCAATTATAAGTTCATTCGGTAGAGTCGACTTTTTACCTTCAATACAACTCGAAAATCAGAAATCATCTTTTTTTTCAGTTTTCGAGAAAAACAGCCTCAAACAAGCAACAAAATCGCTACAATTATAAGTTCATTCGGTAGAGCCGACTTTTTACCTTCAATACAACTCGAAAACCTGAAATCATCTTTTTTTTTCAGTTTTCGAGAAAAACGGAATCAAACAAGCAGTAAAATCGCTACAATTATAAGTTCATTCGGTAGAGCCGACTTTTTACCTTCAATACAACTCGATGACCAGAAATCTTCTTTTTTCTCAGCTTCGAGAAAAACGGCCTCAAGCCGGACAAGCGGTAAAATCGCTACAATTATAAGTTCATTCGGTAGAGCGGACTTTTTACCTTGAGAAAAACGGCCTCAAAGCCGGACAAGTAGAAAAAATCGCTGCAATTATAAGTACATTCGGTAGAGCCAACTTTTTACCTTCAATACAACTGGAAAACCAGAAATCATCTCTTTTCTCAGTTTTCGAGAAAAACGGCCTCGCCGGACAAGCAGTAAAATCGCTTCAATTATAAATTCATTCGGTAGAGTCGACTTTTTACATTAAATACAACTGAAAAACCAGAAATCATCTCTTTTCTCAGTTTTCGAGAAAAACGGCCTCAAACAAGCAGTAAAATCGCTACAATTATAAGTTCATTCGGTAGAGCCGACTCGAAAGCCAAAAATCATCTTTTTTCTCAGTTTTCGAGAAAAATGGCCTCGCCGGACAAGCAGTAAAATCGCTTCAATTATAAGTTCATTCGGTAGAGCCGACGTTTTACATTCAATACAACTGAAAAACCAGAAATCATCTCTTTTCTCAGTTTTCGAGAAAAACGGCCTCGCCGGACAAGCAGTAAAATCGCTAGAATTATAAGTTCATTCGGTAGAGCCGACTTTTTACCTTCAATACAACTCCAGAACAAGAAATCATCTTTTTGTCAGTTTTCGATATAAACGGTCTCAAAGCCGGACAAGCAGTAAAATCGCTATAATTATAAGTTCATTCGGTAGAGCCGACTTTTTACTTTCAATACAATTCCAAAACCAGAAATCATCTTTTTCTCATTTTACGAGAAAAACGGCCGCAAGCCGGACAAGCAGTAAAATCGCTATAATTATAAATTCATTCGGTAGACCGACTTTTTACCTTCAATACAACTCCAAAACCAGAAATCATCCTTTTCTCAGTTTTCGAGAAAAACGGCCTCAAAGCTGGAACAAGCAGCAAGATCGCTACAATTATAAGTTCATTCGGTAGAGCCGGCTTTATACCTTCAATACAACTGGAAAGCCAGAAATAATATTTTTTTTTCAGTTTTCAAGAAAAACCGCTTCACAGCCGGACAAGCAGTAAAATCGCTACAATTATAAGTTCATTCGGTAGAGCCGACTTTTTACCTTCAATACAACTCCAAAACAAGAAATCATCTTTTTCTCAGTTTTCGAGATAAACGGTCTCAAAGCCGGACAAGCGGTAAAATCGCTATAATTATAAGTTCATTCGGTAGAGCCGACTATTTACCTACAATACAATTACAAAACCAGAAATCATTTTTTTTTCTCAGTTTACGAGAAAAAACGGCCTCGCTACAATTATAAGTTCATTCGGTAGGGCCGATTTTTTACCTTCAATAGAACTCGAAAACCAGAAATGATATTTTTCTCAGTTTTCGAAAAAAACGGCCGCAAGCCGGACAAGCAGTAAAATCGCTACAATTATAAGTTCATTCGGTAGAGCCGAATTTTTACCTTCAATACAACTCGAAAGCCAGAAATAATCTTTTTTTTTCAGTTTTCAAGAAAAACCGCTTCACAGCCGGACAAGCAGTAAAATCGCTACAATTATAAGTTCATTCGGTAGAACAGGCTTTTTACCTTCAATACAACGCGAAAGCCAGAAATAATCTTTTTTTCAGTTTTGAAGAAAACGGCTTCAAATCCGGACAAGCAGCAAAATCGCTACAATTATAAGTTCATTCGATAGAGCGGGCTTTTTACCTTTAATACAACTCGAAATCCAGAAATCATCTTTTTTCTCAGTTTTCGAGAAAAACGGCCTCAAGCGACAAGCAGTAAAATCGCTACAATTATAAGTTCATTCGGTAGAGCCGACTTTTTACATTCAATACAACTCGAAAACCAGAAATCATCTTTTTTTCTCAGTTTTCGAGAAAAAACGGCCTCAAATCCGGACAAGCAGCAAAATCGCTACAATTATAAGTTCATTCGATAGAGCGGGCTTTTTACCTTTAATACAACTCGAAATCCAGATTTCCTCTTTTTTCTCAGTTTTCGAGAAAAACGGCCTCAAGCCGGACAAGCGGTAAAATCGCTACAATTAAAAGTTCATTCGGTAGAGCCGACTTTTTACCTTCAATACAACTCCAAAACCAGAAATCATCTTTTTTCTCAGTTTTCGAGAAAAACGGCCTCAAAGCCGACAAGCAGCAAAATCGCTACAATTATAAGTTCATTCGATAGAGCGGGCTTTTTACCTTTAAAACAACTCGAAATCCAGAAATCATCTTTTTTCTCAGTTTACGAGAAAAACGGCCTCGCTACAATTATAAGTTCATTCGATAGAGCGGGCTTTTTACCTTTAATACAACTCGAAATCCAGAAATCATCTTTTTTCTCAGTTTTCAAAAAAAACGGCCGCAACCGGGACAAGCAGTAAAATCGGTACAATTATAAGTTCATTCGGTAGAGCCGACTTTTAACCTTCAATACAACTCGAAAACCAGAAATCATCTTTTTTCTCATATTTCGAGAAAAACGGAATCAAGCCGGACAAACGGTAAAATCGCTACAATTAAAAGTTCATTCGGTAGAGCCGACTTTTTACCTTTAAAACAACTCGAAATCCAGAAATCATCTTTTTTCTCAGTTTACGAGAAAAACGGCCTCGCTACAATTATAAGTTCATTCGGTAGGGCCGATTTTTTACCTTCAATAGAACTCGAAAACCAGAAATCATATTTTTTCTCAGTTTTCGAAAAAAACGGCCGCAACCGGGACAAGCAGTAAATCGGTACAATTATAAGTTCATTCGGTAGAGCCGACTTTTTATCTTCAATACAACTCCAAAACCAGAAAACATCTTTTTTCTCAGTTTTCGAGAAAAACGGCCTCAAAGCCGGACAAGCAGCAAAATCGCTACAATTATAAGTTCATTCGATAGAGGGGGCTTTTTACCTTTAAAACAACTCGAAATCCAGAAATCATCTTTTTTCTCAGTTTTCGAGAAAAACGGAATCAAGCCGGACATGCGGTAAAATCGCTACAATTAAAAGTTCATTCGGTAGAGCCGACTTTTTACCTTCAATACAACTCCAAAACAAGAAATCATCTTTTTCTCAGTTTTCGAGATAAACGGTCTCAAAGCCGAACAAACAGTAAAATTGCTATAATTATAAGTTCATTCGGTAGAGCCGACTTTTTACCTTCAATACAATTCCAAAACCAGAAATCATATTTTTTCTCAGTTAACGAGAAAAACGGCCGCAACCGGGACAAGCAGTAAAATCGGTACAATTATAAGTTCATTCGGTAGAGCCGACTTTTTATCTTCAATACAACTCCAAAACCAGAAAACATCTTTTTTCTCAGTTTTCGAGAAAAACGGCCTCAAAGCCGGACAAGCAGCAAAATCGCTACAATTATAAGTTCATTCGATAGAGCATGCTTTTTACCTTTAAAACAACTCGAAATCCAGAAATCATCTTTTTTCTCAGTTTACGAGAAAAACGGCCTCGCTACAATTATAAGTTCATTCGGTAGGGCCGATTTTTTAGCTTCAATAGAACTCGAAAACCAGAAATCATATTTTTTCTCAGTTTTCGAAAAAAACGGCCGCAACCGGGACAACCAGTAAAATCCGTACAATTATAAGTTCATTCGGTAGAGCCGACTTTTTACATTCAATACAACTCGAAAACCAGAAATCATCTTTTTTTCTCAGTTTTCGAGAAAAACGGCCTCAAAGCCGGACAAGCAGCAAAATCGCTACAATTATAAGTTCATTCGATAAAGCGGGCTTTTTACCTTTAATACAACTCGAAATCCAGAAATCATCTTTTTTCTCAGTTTTCGAGAAAAACGGCCTCAAGCCGGACAAGCGGTAAAATCGCTACAATTAAAAGCTCATTCGGTAGAGCGACTTTTTACCTTCAATACAACTCGAAATCCAGAAACCATCTTTTTTCTCAGTTTTCGAGAAAAACGGAATCAAGCCGGACAAACGGTAAAATCGCTACAATTAAAAGTTCATTCGGTAGAGCCGACTTTTTACATTCAATACAACTCGAAAACCAGAAATTATCTTTTTTTCTCAGTTTTCGAGAAAAACGGCCTCAAAGCCGGACAAGCAGCAAAATCGCTACAATTATAAGTTCATTCGATAGAGCCGACTTTTTACTTTTAATACAACTCGAAATCCAGAAATCATCTTTTTTCTCAGTTTTCGAGAAAAACGAAATCAAGCCGGACAAGCGGTAAAATCGCTACAATTAAAAGTTCATTCGGTAGAGCTGACTTTCTACCTTCAGTACAACTCCAAAACCAGAAATCATCTTTTTTCTCAGTTTTCGAGAAAAACGGCCTCAAAGCCGGACAAGCGGTAAAATCGATACAATTAAAAGTTCATTCGGTAGAGCCGACTATTTACCTTCAATACAATTCGAAAACCAGAAATCATCTTTTTTCTCAGTTTTCGAGAAAAACGGCCGCAAACCGGACAAGCAGTAAAATCGCTGCAATTATAAGTTCATTCGGTAGAGCCGACTTTTTACCTTCAATACAACTCCAAAACCAGAAATGATATTTTTTCTCAGTTTTCGAGAAAAACGGCCTCAAACAAGCAGCAACATCGTTCGGTAGAGCCGACTTTTTACCTTCAATACAAGTCGAAAGCCAGAAATAATCTTTTTTTTCAGTTTTCGAGATAAACGGGCTCAAAGCCGGACAAGCAGTAAAATCGCTATAATTATAAGTTCATTCGGTAGAGCCGACTTTTTACCTTCAATACAACTCCAAAACCAGAAATCAACTTTTTTCTCAGGTTTCGAGAAAAACGGCCTCAAAGCCGGGACAAGCAGCAAAATCGCTACAATTATAAGTTCATTCGATAGAGCCGACTTTTTACCTTCAATACAACTCCAAAACCAGAAATCATCTTTTTCTCAGTTTTCGAGAAAAACGGCCTCAAAGCCGGACAACCAGAAAAATTGCTACACTTAGAAGTTCATTCGATAGAGCCGAATTTTTACCTTCAATACAACTCGAAAACCAGAAAACATTTTTTTTTTAGTTTTCGAGAAAAAACGGCCTCAAATAAGCAGCAAAATCGCTACAATTATAAGTTCATTCGGTAGAGTCGACTTTTTACCTTCAATACAACTCGAAAGCCAGAAATAATCTTTTTTTTTTAGTTTTGATGAAAACGACTTCAAAGCCGGACAAGCAGCAAAATCACTATGATTACAGGATCATTCGGTAGAGCCGACTTTTTACCTTCAATACAACTCGAAAACCAGAAATCATCTTTTTTCTCAGTTTTCCAGAAAAATGCCCTCGCCGGACAAGCAGTAAAATCTCTACAATTATAAGTTCATTCGGTAGAGCCGACTTTTTACATTCAATACAACTCGAAAACCAGAAATCATCTTTTTTTCTCAGTTTTCGAGAAAAAACGGCCTCAAAGCCGGATAAGCAGCAAAATCGCTACAATTATAAGTTCATTCGATAGAGCCGACTTTTTACCTTTAATACAACTCGATATCCAGAAATCATCTTTTTTCTCAGTTTTCGAGAAAAACGGCCTCAAACAAGCAGCAACATCGTTCGGTAGAGCCGACTTTTTACCTTCAATACAAGTCGAAAGCCAGAAATAATCTTTTTTTTTCAGTTTTCGAGATAAACGGTCTCAAAGCCGGACAAGCAGTAAAATCGCTATAATTATAAGTTCATTCGGTAGAGCCGACTTTTTACCTTCAATACAACTCCAAAACCAGAAATCATCTTTTTCTCAGTTTTCGAGAAAAACGGCCTCAAAGCCGGACAACCAGAAAAATTGCTACACTTAGAAGTTCATTCGATAGAGCCGAATTTTTACCTTCAATACAACTCGAAAACCAGAAAACATTTTTTTTTTTAGTTTTCGAGAAAAACGGCCTCAAATAAGCAGCAAAATCGCTACAATTATAAGTTCATTCGGTAGAGTCGACTTTTTACCTTCAATACAACTCGAAAGCCAGAAATAATCTTTTTTTTTTAGTTTTGATGAAAACGACTTCAAAGCCGGACAAGCAGCAAAATCACTATGATTACAGGTTCATTCGGTAGAGCCGACTTTTTACCTTCAATACAACTCGAAAACCAGAAATCATCTTTTTTCTCAGTTTTCCAGAAAAATGCCCTCGCCGGACAAGCAGTAAAATCTCTACAATTATAAGTTCATTCGGTAGAGCCGACTTTTTACATTCAATACAACTCGAAAACCAGAAATCATCTTTTTTTCTCAGTTTTCGAGAAAAACGGCCTGAAAGCCGGATAAGCAGCAAAATCGCTACAATTATAAGTTCATTCGATAGAGCCGACTTTTTACCTTTAATACAACTCGATATCCAGAAATCATCTTTTTTCTCAGTTTTCGAGAAAAACGGCCTCAAGCCGGACAAGCAGCAAAATCGCTTTAATAAATTACTTGTGGACATACTTCATCGTTCCATATACGGAGTTGCCCATTATTGAAAGAACAAATCACATAAAGAAACCAGGATTCACCTGATGTACTATCATTAGTTGTTGTAATAAGCTGAAGACACAAGACTAATTTCAGATAGACTACAAAAAATTAAAGTTCGAGATAGAGGCAAAAATTCAAATTGGTAGAAATCT
The DNA here is from genome assembly GCA_963930735.1 of Dioctria linearis. Classification (NCBI taxonomy): domain Eukaryota; kingdom Metazoa; phylum Arthropoda; class Insecta; order Diptera; family Asilidae; genus Dioctria; species Dioctria linearis. The sequence goes on from CAWVNZ010003099.1 coordinate 8,543, forward strand.
CATAGGATAATAAAAATTATATAATATACTATTCATTTTTAAATTTAAATGTTACTCGCTTTCTTGATAACGATTACAAAAAGTAGCTATATGTATTAATATAGAACTGACTTAAGAAAAACTGCCTAATATTCTACTTCTTTCCGTTTAAAAGGATTCCGACATTATTCTATATAAATATGTAACCATTTGCTACTTAACATTCCTTTTGCTTTTATTAGTTACATATAAAAACGATTGTTGAATTTAAAATTGATTACCCGGATTATGACAGTGGACGACATTTGATATAGCCCTTACAATGTGTTGCCATAGAACTCTAGAATTTAGTTAAATGCTAAGGCGAAAGAATTTACTCTAATCGTTATTTTAACAAGAGAGTGGACCCGTACAAGGTAAGTGGGCATCTCATACACCTATCTAGTAATAACTTGTTACATTTCACACGTTGGTGATTTCAGACCACCATATATAATAAAGATTCTAATTACACGCATAATTATAAAAGCAATATAATTCTATTAATATATAAAGGAAATTTTTGCAACAACTTACGTTTGGCTGCTGGGGTTCCACCGAATAGGCGCCGCGAAGGATGATCAACTTGCCATTAACTGTAAAACAACGTTAGTCTTATAGCATAATTACATCTAAGCCTATAAACTGATGACTGCCTTAAGGTGCCGGGCACTCTCACTCAGCTGCGCTAATTTTTGCTATTTCTGGCAAGAGCTACACTGTCGGACGATATATGAAGTGCTATACGTGCTCACTTATGTGATGTATGGCTCAGCAATTCCTGTGGCAGGAGATTCAACAATTTTCTGATACAAACCAGATAATACAATGACTCCGTGTGATGCAGTGAATGCTGAGCACGCTCGCTTCAAGGATGCTGAAAATTTTACACCTTTCTGTATGAAGTCGTGATGTGTAAAAAGAATCTAAAGTGTGGCACACGCCTTCACAATTGACGTGAAAATTTGATGATACCTGTGACCGAAATTTTAAGGTTTTTCTGGCTTAAGTTACGTGAAACAATGACTTTGTGTGGTACAGTGGGTGCTGTGCACGCTCGCATCAAGGATGCTGACAATTTGAGCCTTTTTGTTAACGAGTAGGACGTTTTCCTATGGAATATGATCTAGTTTATACCGGACCATAGGATTCCTCTTGATTTTCTTTTCACTTCCTTTCTTCAAAATAACAAAACTTTCCTTTCGTGGAGCACACTGACGAGAGCAACGAGAAGACTCCGTGTGATACAGTGGATGCTGAGCACGCTCACATCAAGCATGCTGACAATTTGAGCCTTTTTGTTACCCAGTTGGACGTTTTCCTATGGAATATGATCTAAGAAGTAAACCAATCAATCGTCTCCGTAATGTTTCAAGAAAAAACAAACCTAGTTTATACCGGACCATAGGATTCCTTTTGTTTTTTTTTCACTTCCCTTCTTCAAAATAACCACACTTTCCTTTCGTGGAGCACACTGGCGAGAGCAACAAGAAGACTCAAAAGTCTGTCATCTGTCGCTTCTTCTTCTTCCTTTTTCACCCGTCGCATCCCGTCCATTTTTCTTCGCTGCTCATGTGCTACGGGTCAGCGTTGACGTGTACTTAGCTCCGTGTAGCATATTGCTACATGCAATACGCTACGACCATAACAGTGGGTTAAAGCCAGTTCGGGCTAAGTTTAGTATATACCGGAAGCAAGTGTATTCGAAATTTATTTGTGATATTAGGTCTGTTCACGTACTCGAATTTGTGTGAATGCATTAGCACATTTTCACCCAAAAGCACCCAAACTCTGTTCACGTACTCAGAAAATTGGGGAAAAAATGTAGACATCACACTTCCCCTTCAATAAAGTTTTAGCCCAAAACCACCCAAGGAAAAACGCTGTGTAACTTTTGTAACAACTGTCAAACACATTGAAATTTGAAATCGAGAATTGTCAGAAGTTCAAACTGTCAAAGGAAAAATGGAAAAGATAGCAGAATTTGCAAATGATGTGCACTGTTTGCCCAGGTCGTATAAAAATTTACAAAATAGTAAGTAAAATGAATAGATATGTTATGTTTGACATTTTATTTTCAAATTAAAGTTGTTAGCTTGACAGTTTGTAGTTGTCACTTTCGCTTTTTGCCCAAGAACACACAAAAGTTGTTCATGTACTTTCCAAATTTGATAGCTTCCCCTCCTGCACATTTTCACACAAAAAAGCCCAAGAACGAAAACACCCGAGAAGTACGTGAACAGACCTATTGTGATTTATTCATTTATTTCGCTAAATGCTAGCTGCAATGGAGGACACAATACTTAAACTAAAGCTAAGTACAGAACCATTATTCAGAATTTTTCTCAATTGAGTCTTATTAATATTAAAATCTATCGAATGGAAATTCAAATTAAAGGTAACAGCTCATCGTAGTTATAGGTTCAAAGTATCCATAGTTGGTGCGATGGGAACACAAATAAATAAAGTCATTAGATCGCAAGTGTCGAGATCGTGAATTGAAATTAATTTTCTGAAGCATTAAAGGCATGTCGATGTCAGCCTTCACAAGTTGAAATACAAAGCTAATATCACACATTTTCTACGAGTCTAAGAGTAGGAAGGTGTATTAAATTTAACCTTTCGTTATAAGGAGGAAGATGAAGTCTATCCCTCCATTCGAGACCTCTTAAAGCAAAAAATTACAATCTCCTTCAATACGATCGGAGTGATTTTTGTAAGAGGGAGACCAGACAGGACTGGCATATTCCAAAATGGATCTTACAAGAGTGGTAAAAAGATCTTTAGTAATATAGATATCATCTAATTCTTTTGCCCAACGCTTCACAAAGCCTAACATTAAGTTTGCCCTATTAACGATGCGATCTATGTGGAAGTTAAAGGTGAGTTTCGAGTCAAACAATATTTCCAAGTCACATATTTTATCAGCTTTCGAAAATAATAACCCATTCATAGCATAGACAACATTCGAAGGGACTCGCTTACGAGAGAAATGGTTACCCTACATTTATCAACGTTTAAAATGAGAGAACTTTTTTAACACCATTCAACAAGTCTGTCCAGGTCATCCTGCAATTTGAGACAGTCGCAATGCAACCCTTTAGATTTTTATAGTTTCAGATCATCTGCGTATATTAGCAAATCGGATTTGGTAACTACTTTGGAAACATCATTTATGAATAGTATGAAGAGGAGGGGCCCTAAGTGACTACCCTGAGGAATACCAGAGTAAGCCGCTATTTCTTCAGACAGAGCAGAACGGAACTGAATTCTAAATTTGCGATCTTTAAAATAGGATGATAACCAGTTCAGCAACCAAATTGATAAACCTAAAGATCTCAGTTTAAATAACAGAACAGAGTGAGGAAGCTTGTCAAAAGCCTGTTATGGAACTATGTTGAGTGATTGACTTGGACGTGAAGTCCCGACTGCCGGCATAAGCTGACAGATCAATCGGCGGACAGCGTTGACTGCAGGGCGGCACGCTAGCTCGCCTCGGCTATTGGCGGAGAGTGTGGGGAGGTTCCACGAAAACCTGCCGCTGTCGCCTGCCACACACAGAAAAAAAAATCGTGCCTACATACAAAAAAAATGCCGGCACACATTCGGTCCTGAAGGGACCCTTACATCACTTACCTACATCGCATGGGAAGGCACAGATGTTCTGCCTTCCATCGCCGTTGCCCCAACCACCCTACGATACTGCGGGCGATATTGAACAGTATCCCTTGTAGACCTGAAAAGAGAGGGCGTAGTGGACCTAGACGACCTTCATGTGAGAGGGCTCCAGGAAAGTGAAAGGAGAAATAAAAGTGTTCAGCACTTCATTTTTACGTTATAATTCAGAGTCCTATACTATAAGTGTTCCTCAAGACATTTTCAAAAAAAAAAATATGCATACAATCATGGATTCATTCTAAACAAATAAATGTTAAATTAAAGTTAATTCTAATGAAATTATTATGAATTGAACGTATATTCTAATAATGAAAGGAAATCTTAAAAGTTCATTTGAAATGAGGAAGTTCACAAACGACAGAATGGGGAACAAAAAGAAAACAAAAGTCCCTAAATAAATTGATGTAAACTCAAATAAGTGCCATTTTAATCAAAAGCTCGATAAAACACGAGTGAACGTACTCAGCCGTCTATCTATTATATAGAATGACTGATATATCGATATATCGCCCAGCTCTACAAACTAAAAAAATTGAAATTTAATACTTGGCCTTTCAAATATTTTAATTTATCTTAAATCTTTCTGAGCTCTCAATAAAAAAGATTTAAGAAGAATTCGTATTAATTAAGTTCAAAATTCAGATTACAGACTAAATGCCGATACTATGAAGCTCTTTTTTTTCATGTTTAAGTTATGCAACATTTCATATTTTCAGTGGCATTTCGTGAGAAACTGAAATTGTATTTTTGCATTTAATCGAGTTGAAATAAATATATACCTGATTGTAACAAAATATAGCTACTAAGAATTAACATGAAAAAGAAGCGGATGGATTATACAACTAGAAAGGTTACTTCGGAGCATATGCATTTAAGTAAGTATAATGTGAACATGAAAAAAAATAACCTTTTTTTACTATAGCACTGATGGAAAATAATGAACTTATTGTTAGTATAATATTATTCTTAATACACAGGACTAAAATAATAAAAAAATCGTTCTTTTGGTGGAGTAGGACAAAAATACTCAAGATCAATCCATTTTGCATAAATGAGAATCACTTTTTCGTATTGCATACGCGAATTTTGGCAAGAAAGGAACCAAATTGATTACAAAAAAGTTTGATTTTCCTTTTCGGAGAATCTGCCCTAAGAATTGCCTAGTTTCTATGTCATATTTGAAAATTATTGCATAATTAAAATTTATTAGGCTTGACTTTGTGATAAAATTATCCTATGTATATCGATAGAAATAAATTAAAAATCTTACAGCCTGCAGGACATTAGCTGGAGCTCCTGATATTGATGATTTGGACTCTTCTTATTATTTCTGAATGAAATTTCTGGTACAACTAATGCACCACCGCCACCCGTTGCTGCTTCGAAAATTGTTCCTTTATTTAATATTGTTGTTTGTGAATTTATTGAATTCATAGGTGGATGATTCGGTAGCTGATTATGATGCAGATCGTGGTGGTGGTTGTGGTGGTGATTTTTAAGATTTTGCATTTGATATGCAAAAGGAAATGATGGTTTTGCAGTCTTTGACTTCCACTTATATAACCTCGAGGAACTGGCTTCAAAATAATTTGTACCTTAGAATCCTGCACAGTCTTTATATCATCGCCAATATTTATTTGCAGCGTAGAAGCGGTGACTTTGCTGCTGCCGGAATTTCGATTTGTTCTCTTTCTCGGGATTTTCTTGTTCTAATGAGGAGAATATTTTTACTAATAGAAACTATGCTATTAGTAGAAGTAAATACTCTTGCGAACTTACGTGAGGGGATGATTTTTTCCCGATGTCTTGGGACGATTGTAATTTCACGTTTTTATTTCGTCACTGTGTGAAAAGTTTGGCAAGACAGAGACGATTGTCTTCTTTTTCTCAACCAACAAGTCAGAGCTCTTCGCTTTTGGGGTGCGTTCGGGCTGTCGGATTGGCAGCAGACCGGCATACATGTTGCAGTACGTCTCAGTGTAGCATTCTGCTATATGCATTCCGCCACGACCATAACAGGGCGGAGTGGTATAGACCAGCAATGGTTCAGACAACGCTGAAAAATGGTCGACTGAGCTAGCCGGCCTTAAACATAGTGTTCAGTCCACAAACGTAGTTCAAATCCCTCGACGAACTATTAATTCCTAGAAAAGAAAGAAAAGGAATACACAAAGTATTTAAATCTCAAAAAGTTATAAACAAGAACACTTATCTAAATCCTAATTATCTATTACAGTTCCACAACCTCAAAAAATTACTGCCAACAAACGAAAATGCAGCGATAAATCATATTTCTGGCTTAACTTCTTCCATCATGGCTCATATTTTATCTAAAAACAATCAAAAGAGCAAATAAATACAAAAAAATTACATAAATATTATTAAAATGCAGCAAAGCATACTTACCTCCTGAAGATTTACATTTTTTTGCAGTATCATTAAATGACAGTACGTCAAATCGTTATTTTCGCCTCAGTCATCAAATCCAACAAACGTCGCTAGGGCAACACTGAGAGGCGAGAGCCTATAACTGGATGCGGCGGCTATATAAAGCCGACGAGCCGCAGCAGAAAATCATTCTTGATCCAGAGCTCATCTAGTTTAGAGACTAATCTACATACAAGAATATTCCCAAACTCATTATAGAAGATTAATTCCATATTTCAGAGAATAATCTGAAAATCATATCATTTCCAATATTCCGTCCCACACCTAAGCAGAAGTATAATTCTGCGCAGAGATTAATCTGCAAAATTCCATCCCACACCTAAGCAGAAGATTAATTCTGCGCAGAGATTAATCTGCAATATTCCGTCCCACACCTAAGCAGAAGAATAATTCTGCTGTAGAGAATAATCTGCTACATCTCCCGCTCACATTTACGCAGAAGAATAATTCTGCTGCAGAGACTAATCTGCATTCTTTGTTATAGTAGCATATTGCTACATTTCTGCGCACGCTCAGAATACAGTCAGAGACTAACTAATCTGACTAGTTTTACTGACTATAGCACTTTGCTACTTCCTTGTGCCCTCACGTACGAGCAGAAGCATTTTACTGCCCTTGCGCCCTCACGCACTAGCAGCATCCATATTTTCCCCTTTTCTTTGTTTGATGACAGATAGTAATTCTGATCTTCTCTCCCTTTTCAGAACGAGGAGAAAATTGGCAGAGCCTGAGCAGGAGCCCATAGAATTTTAATTTGAATTTTAGTTCGTCTTTTTTTATTATTTTATTTTTATTTTATTTTTCTTTGCTTGACGTTTATTGAATTTTATAGTAGTTTGTAGGTTAGTTTTAGTTCTGAATTTCTTTTTGAATGAATTTGTGATATAGTTATAAGCATTTAATTTGAATAAAAATTTTATATTTGAAGTTTAAAAACTGAGTTCACCATTAAAAAACCGGCACTCCCTCCCACGTTCGAGACTAGCTCTCACATTGTTCCTTCGAGCCGGATAACTCAGTCGAATCAAATATAAAATTGAATACATTGCTTAATACTATCACGTGATTCAAGCCTTTCCATACAAAATGTCGACAGATGGCGAATCCAGTTCATCTGACGTTGGTGACGAAAGCATTGACTCTGTGTCAGAGTTTGTACAGTCCCAAAAAGAAGTCAAAGATTTAATGGAAGACATATTTAGAAGGCATCAAAGAGATGGAAAAAAGAAAACTGTCAAATCGACAGAAAAACGCCTACAAATGTTCACCGAGTATTGGAAAGAATTCCAAACTCGGCACAGGTCCATACAAAGGAGAGTAATAAAAGAAGATCTCCAATTAGAATATTTCACCAAAGAAACATTCAGCGGGGTTCAGGAATACTACATTGAAAAAGCAGCAAGCATGGAAGAAGACATAGACAGATTAACACCAACACCGTTTGTCAGCAATCCACCCTACACACAGACAACTTCTGCTAGCACAATGTCATGCAATATCGAAAGACTTCCTAGAATCAAGCTGCCGACATTCAATGGTGAATATTCGACATGGATGTCATTTCACGATCTATTTGATTCAGTAATACATAATAACAATAATTTGAGAGACGTTGACAAGTTATATTTTTTAAAAACTAATCTGATAGGAGAAGCTGAAAAATTGCTCAGGCATTATGAAATATGTGACGCAAATTATAAACCAGCTTGGCAACTACTAAAGGAACGCTACTCAAATAAGCGAATCCTAGTCAACGTACAACTAAAAAAATTATTGTCTCTCCCAGCCACAAATCATGATACTGCCGAAAGTATCAAAAGGCTACTAGACAATATAACAGAGGCGCTATTAGCATTACAAAATTTAGGTGTAGAAACAAACAATTGGGATCCTATAATTATATACTTTACTGTACAAAAGTTACACCCAGACACACACCAGTTATGGGAGCAGAGCCTTCACATTAGCACAGAATTACCCAAATTAAAAATATTAAATAAATTCCTAGAGGCTCGCTTCAGAACCTTGGAAATGATAGGAAATAGAAATACATCTTCGAACATGACACAGAGAAAACCATTCTCACCAAAACCAACTTATGGATTCTTGAATAGAAGGCAAAGTTCAACACCAAAGCACGCACCAACAAAAAAGTCCTCTTGCAGCCATTGCAAGGGTAACCATATCATATTTCATTGTCAAACCTTTAGAAATATGAACACCCGACAACGGCATGAAGTTGTCACAAATAAGCATTTATGCAAAAATTGCTTATCTCCCAACCACATAACCTTAAATTGCACAAGCAATAAAAGGTGTTACCACTGTAACAAAAATCATAACACATTGCTTCACTATGAACAAAACGATTCGGTGACAGAATCACATAATCAATCCACCCAAAATTCCAGTATGGAAACTGAACCAAGCACACCCTTAGCTTGTAGAAATGGCGAACAACAAGTTGGAAATTTTCTAACCGCCAATATGAAAAGAGCTCTCCTTTCTACAGCTCTGATAAATGTCACCTCACCATCCGGAATCGCAATGACATTCCGAGCCTTGATATACTCTAGATCTCAAGTGTCTATTATGACCGAAAGGGCCTGCAAACTCTTACAGCTTAAAGGATCTTCAACCACCCAAGAATTAATTGGACTTGGTTCAACTACTACTAATATAGCTGTACAGCAGACCACAGTCACAATTAATTCTCTACTAAACAATTTTAAAATAGCGGGCAACATGCTCATAATCCGAAAAATCACCGATCTGCTTCCAACACAGACAATCGAAGTGTCAAATTGGAAACACATAAACAATCTCCCGCTTGCAGATCCTACGTTCTCAGTTCCAGGAGAAATCGATGTTCTTCTCGGAGCAAATATTTACGCCGCCATCTTAAAAAATGGAATTAGAAGAGGATCTAGCAATACACCTACAGCCCAAAATACCGAACTGGGCTGGATTCCGGTCGGTGGAGTACCAGAAGTAAAGAACACGACAACGACTGTGCTATCCACCTATACGACGACAAACCCCAAGTAGGACAAGAAACTAAAGAGAGTTTTGGAATACTCCGCCACGCCAATATGTTCACCAAGACATCAAGTGCATACAAGAAAACTCCTACCCCCCGCAAAATATGAATATGTGTCCACCAAGAATCATATTACACCTCTACACCACATTGCTCAGAGAAAAATCTAGAGAAATACACCCAGTGAAGCAAGGAAGCACCGCACTTTAACAACTCTCTCCACCATCAACACAAAATGGAAAATGAAACAAAAGTGTCGCCATCTCGTTCAGTGTCAGCAACTTTACAATATAATAAAATGAAAACAGACCTAGATCACAGAGAAACTAAACCTCTCACCAATAGATGGCATCACTATCATCCAAAGACTATCTCTCATTCTGCATCAGTGATGCAGGAAAATAATATTTCTCCAGTAATAGGAACTGGAGCGAAAAATTTTAGAGCTCTTTCCTCCTCATCCAATAATAGAAATGAATATAATATTCTCACCAGTCCAATCTCAAAAAGTTTGTCCTCTCCCCTTTTCCAACTCATCTCAGGACAATGGTCAAAAAATCCCCACCAAAGTGTAGTACTCTCTGGCAGTACAAAATTTCAAAACACCCGTTATATTCAAATATAAACGATTCCGAAACATGCCAAAAATCACTTCAGTTTTGAACAGTGACAAGTGTGCGCAGAGATTTTCGAATTCGTTTTTATTCTTTATAATTTTTTTTATTATTTCTATTATGGAGGAATTATTAGAAATCTTCAATTCTGAGACTTTAGACTCTATCGACGCTGGCTTATCTCCTACGCCTCCAGAACTTTTGGCTCCCTTAAGGCCAATCGGGCCTATCAGCCCACTGGCACCAACACCCAAAAAGGCACGTAGACTCCGATAAGCTATCGTGCGACCGCCACCCACGGTGCATTCCTCGCCTATTAAGAGGAAGGGAAGGCCATTTGAAGCAAGGCTGGCATCGCCTGAAATTAAAAAGTTCTTACTTAAGAAATCTGAAAACAATGATAGCCTCAAATTTAAACCGAGGTCAAGAGAGTACCGGCCAGAAGCTCGGGTACCAACTAGGCCAAGGCTTCCTACAGCATCATGCTCTCAGCCATTGAGCATGCCAAACCTGGATGCTAAAGTAGAAAACAAACCAAGAGCTACATCGCGGCCGAAAAAACGCTGCCCAGGAATTTACATTCCAACAAAGCCACAAATTCCCAAACAAAGGGACTCAAATAAACCAATGATAAGTATGCCAGACTTAAGAATGATCACGGAAACAGGACCAGTCGCCATAAATACACCACCTGCGCCCACACAGAGCACTACAGTGCCAGAACCAGTGATCAGCACAACACGCAAAACCAACCTATCACCTCAGGCGACAATGATTAATCAAACAAGTCAATGCATGGATTCCCCAGCTACTCTACCAGCAAAAGTTTTAAATTCGCCGATTACTCCCCCAAGGCAGTTCCAAGATTTCGCTCTAATATTGGAAATCCAGATGACCAAAATCGAGGAATTCCAAATGACATAATTGCGAAAATGTTGCCACGCCGATTGTCACAAAGTTACTCGAAACTACAAAAGCACCCTGGGACAGAATCAGGAACGCAAAGAGTTTTTTTAAATGGAGTCTTCCTGGAGACGTAACGCTAAAGTTGACAAAGAAAGGAAAAAGGATGTACATATTCCACCAGACAAAATGTAAGTTTATTATTTATAGTTTTTCCTTTTTTTCTTTTGAGGCGGGAGGATGTTTAGTCCACAGACGTAGTTCAAATCCCTCGACGAACTATTAATTCCTAGAAAAGAAAGAAAAGGAATACACAAAGTATTTAAATCTTTAAAAGTTATAAACAAGAACACTTATCTAAATCCTACTTATCTATGGCAGTTCCGCAACCTCAAAAAATTACTGCCAACAAACGAAAATGCAGCGATAAATCTCATTTCGAGCTGAACTTCTTCCATCATGGCTCGTATTTTATCTACAAACAATCAAAAGAGCGAATAAATACAAAAAAATTACATAAATATTATTAAAATGCAGCAAAGCATACTTACCTCCTGAATATTTACATTTTTTTGCAGTATCATTAAATGACATTACGTCAAATTATTATTTTCGCCTCAGTCATCAAATCCAACAAACGTCGCTAGGGCAACACCGAGAGGCGAGAGCTCATAACAGGACGCGACTATATATAGCCGACGAGCCGCAGCAGAAAATCATTCTTGGTCCAGAGCTCATCTGGTTTAGAGACTAATCTAAATACAAGAATATTCCCAACCCCATTATAGAAGATTAATTCTATATTTCAGAGAATAATCTGAAAATCCTATCATTTCCAATATTCCGTCCCACACATAAGCAGAAGTTTAATTCTGCGCGAGATTAATCTGGAAAATTCCATCCCACACCTAAGCAGAAGATTAATTCTGCGCAGAGATTAATCTGCAATATTCCGTCCCACACCTAAGCAGAAGAATAATTCTGCTGCAGAGAATAATCTGCTACATCTCCCGCTCACATTTACGCACGCAGAAGAATAATTCTGCTGTAGAGACTAATCTGCATTCTTCGTTATAGTAGCATATTGCTACATTTCTGCGCACGCTCAGAATACAGTCAGAGACTAATCTGACTAGTTTGTCTGACTATAGCACTTTGCTACTTCCTTGTGCCCTCACGTACGAGCAGAAGCATTTTACTGCCCTTGCGCCCTCACGCACTAGCAGCATCCATATTTTCCCCTTTTCTTTGTTTGATGACAGATAGTAATTCTGATCTTCTCTCCCTTTTCAGAACGAGGAGAAAATTGGCAGAGCCTGAGCAGGAGCCCATAGAATTTTAATTTTAATTTTAGTTCGTCTTTTTTTATTATTTTATTTTTATTTTATTTTTCTTTGCTTGACGTTTATTGAATTTTATAGTAGTTTGTAGGTTAGTTTTAGTTCTGAATTTCTTTTTGAATGAATTTGTGATGTAGTTATAAGCATTTAATTTGAATAAACATTTTATATTGGAAGTTTAAAAACTGTGTTCTCCATTAAAAAACCGGCACCCCCTCCCACGTCCGAGACTAGCTCTCACACATAGGCCTCATCGCTGCGGGCGCCCGATGTGTGGCTCGACTCACGACCCAATGAGAGCATTCCTCATTACTCGGTCTCGCGGGCATTACTAATCGACTACGCCATTCTGGCTCGATCGACAGATGACGCATCGGGGATTCATCACTGAAGTCCCGTCAGTCTTTGATCAGACCTCGACATCCTTCGCCATGTCGGAAACCAAAGGTGCATTGACAAGCTGGTAACCTAAAAAATCCAGCCGGTCGATGCTCCTCTGCCTTCCTTCACCGAGATGGTGAGAAAACCCCGCGATCAGTAACCTAACCAACTGATCTCTAGGCTTTCCCGGCAAAGCATCTCACTCTGATGTCCGACCACGATTTTTCAAGGGTGTGTGCCCAAGGCGTCGTCGAAGTAGTGACATGCTGGTACTCTTCCTAAAATTTCCGAAGACATCTAAACGAATGGAATTCCTACGACAAACTATCTGCCGTAGGGTTACCAGATAGAAGGGGTTGAAACATGAGAAACATTACTATGCTAGGGAATGGGGGAAAGGAAAAAATCGTTACGGTCCAAAAGGTATGCCGGCCGCTAGACTGGGGATGTGCTAAGCAGCACATTGGCATCCTGTAGTTTGCCAGTGAAGCTGGCTGGATGCCTTATTAGGGCTACCAGGAATAAAAGTGACAATAGGTAGAAGACGCTTCTAGAATGGTTATCACTGCCTGATGTCTTTGGCGTGATAGCGTCCTAACGGTTTCCCCTGCAAATCTTCAAGCTCGTATAAGGATTTTCCTTTCTTGGCTTTAACCCGACACTTAACAAATGTTCGTCCCAGTTTAGCACTAGTCTGCTGCTGGAAGTTGCTTTAGGCAAAATTCCGTCTGAATACCTCTTGACCCGTTCTGAAATTAACAGGTTTCGCCCTGAGATTATCGGCTTTTGAACCCTGTTCGAACACATGGTGTAAGTTCTCCTGCACTCTCGCACGGATCAATCTCAGTTTATCTTCAGCATCTATTCTCAGAGGCTCCTTTAGAGTTCCAAGGCTCCTCAAGATGGAATAGGAGTTGGCATGTTCAATCATTTTCTGACCGAAAAGTGTTCGGTAGGGAGAGAAACTAGTGGCTTGGTGGAAAGAGCTCCTGAGGGAATTTGCTATCTGGTTCAGCTTCTCATCCCACTTCGTATGTTCCTTTCGGACAATAGGGACCTGTTCACTCGCTCTGACGCAAGGATCTGGTAGTTTGCCAGAAGTCGTTTTAACTTTATGTCTCAGTTCTTCATATTCCAACGAGTTGAAATATGGCGAACTAAGCTCAACTTCCGGGCCAGGATCTTCAGGTGTGGATAAGCTGTCACCATGAATGCGTGACAGCGCATCAGGGACGACATTCAGGCTTCCTTTTCGATGCTCGATAGTGAGGTCGAAACCCTCAAGCTTCAAACTCCACCGAGCAAGTCTACCGCTGAGGTCCTTTTGAGACATCAGCCATTTCAAGTTCGCATGATCGGTCACTATCTTAAACGGCATAAGTTCTATGAAGAGCCGGAACTGCTGTACACGTAAGATTGCAGCTAAGCATTCTTGCTCTGTGACGGTGTAATTTCGTTGTGCTGAGTTCAACGTTTTCGAGTCGTAGGCTATTGGCTTCTCGTGGCCATCGTCATCTAGTTGAAGCAGCACTCCACCAATAACTTGTTGGCTCGCATCGCACTCTATAATGAACGGCTTGGTGAAGTCTGGGCTCACTAGCAACGGAGCAGAAGTAAGTTTTTGTTTCGACAAATCAAGAGACGTCTGGGCTTCAGGTGTCCACTTGAACTAACTAGGGTTCTTCAAAGTGTCAGTTATGGAGGCAGTTAAATCAGCATAGTTCGGCATGAACCGTCTATACCATCCCGCCATACCTAGTAGGCGTCGGGCTTGCCGAACAGTTTTAGGTGACGGATAGAAAACTATAGCTGAGAACTTATCTGGGTCAGTCCTGATTCCTCCTTTCCCGACTATAAAACCCAATTATTTAGCCTCCTTAATGCAAAACTTACTCTTCTCAACGTTGATAGTGAGGCCAGCTTTCCTCAAACAATCCACTACACGGGATAGCAATGTGAGATGAGAGTCAAAGTCTGCAAAGATGAGAACATTTTCACGAAGATCGAAAGGAATGACCTTATCCATGAGGTGGCACATAGCTTGTGAACATTGCAAAGCCCGAATGGCATCACGGTATACTGATAGAGAGGATATCCAGGTACTGTAAACGCGGTCTTCTCTCTGGAGTCAGTCTCTAGTGGGATCAGCCAGAGTTCCAGGTTCGTGAAATAGTTTGCCGGAGGAAGTTGAGTCAGAAGCGCCTCTATCTGCGGCAGCGGATGGGCGTCCTTCTTAGTAACGGAGTTGACCTTCCTGCCGTCAAAACAAAGCCGAACCTTCCCAGGCTTCCGTACTAGTACAACTGGAGAGCTCTAAGGACTCTGGCACTCCTCTATCACACCCAATGATAGCATTCGTCACAATTCCGCATCCATCAAACTCTGTACTGCCGGTGAAATCGGATAAAACCTCTGTTTTATCGCAGTCGCGTTATTAGTTTCAATCCTGCGACTAACAAGAGATGTTTGTCCTAAGCCTAAAGAGGCGAAGGAAGGGAAAAGCTGTTTAGTAGCTTCTAAACGTTGTTGATCTATACCGGAAAGAGCATGGTAGCCGGTGTCAGGAGTACCTAGTTGATTTGGTGTCACTTCTGTAACTATACCCAGGACATCTGGAGCCAACCCAAATAGACGCCAGAAGTCTTTCCTGGATATAGTGCCTGTGTGAGCTCAGGAACCACGTAGAAACGCACGTTTTGGGTCTTATGACGGAAAGTGATATCCAAGTTCACATGACCATGCACAGTCGTCATGGCACCATTCGCTACTAGTACCTGTGTCCGATACCCCTTCCATTCAACCTCTGCTTCCGCAAGCTTCTCTAGAGCTCCCTGGCCTAGAAACTGACAGTGGTCCCACTATCAAGTAATCCAGTCTCAGTTCGCCCGAGTAGTCTTACTTCGGCATACGGTCGAATGTCGTCTAGCATCGACACGGAAATGTGTGCCAATTCCTTTCTTTCCTGTCTCATTCGTCGAGAGTATTTCCGCCAACGAACGGCCGATCGTTTCTTCTTAGTTCCAAGGTCTAGGTCAGGATACACAATGTCAGCTAACTCTGCTACTGAGGAGAAGATACGGTATCTTACTGCATTATAATTCTGCAGACGCATATGATACTGCGTCTGCGGGTGTAAAACAGGACCACGCCCACTCGTCATAACAGAGCTTGGTGGCCGTTTTAGTACAGAAATGCCAGGAGGCCGAATCTCCTGCTCAGTAACCTTGCCAGCTAAAGGTACTCTCGGTGTTATCGGGACATCGAAAATTAAGGACTCTTCCAAAGAAGTGTCTAATAGTGTCACGGACTCCCCAGAAGTAAAAAGGGAACTTGAAGATCTGCGGAGAAGTCCATTAAATTCCCCGTCTCTATCAATCGAACGATAAGACTATCAGGTGGTTTGCTGATATCATCAGAATCACTGAATGATATCAGTGGAAAATTCAGGGATTCGTCGTCAACGTCTGCTAATGGAGCGGACCGCCTCCTTGTTCAAGGCCTGAACTGGAGTGTTCTTTGCAGTTGTCACGCGTGACGTTGACACTGGTCGAGAAAAGGTGGTGGTATTCCAGACCCGTCTCAAGTTTTCCTGTCGACAATGGCTGCAGTCGGGCTTGAAGACCTTTTTGCGTCCGCATCCATAGCAGAACACGACTTGCCTTTCCTGCCGGCAGTCTTGGTAAAAGTGACCGGTCTGGTCACAGTTCCAACAGCTAATGTTAGTAGGTGCTGTAAGAGCAGATACTATTGCGGCTTCCTAACTGCTTTCAAGTGACCTGTGCTGTTCAGCATCTGTCGAACGACAATCATCCAATTCGCTGATTCTTGGGCTGCCATAGGTGTTCCAGCTGCACGCTGTCGCGATTCGCTGCTGTGTAGCCTGTATTTGGGTCACGAGACTCCGCAGTTTGTGTATGGTGTTAGTAGAATGCAAGCAGATTCTCTGCTGAATGTCTGGAAGTAGATTCGATTTCACAATCTCTAGAAACTCGCCGTCCGCCAAAGGACTTTGCAGTTGGTCGCGCAGATGTACCAGGTGTTGTTCCGATATTGCTTACCATAGACATCATCACAACATCATAAAACCATGTTACACCATTTCACTTGTTGTGACATAAAAAATCTGACCTGCATTAATAACTTTGCAAAATGTAAGTCGGATCAAATGTCACAACATATCGATACCAGAAGTGGTTCAAAGTGAAATATGGAAAATGATGATTAATTCATTTTTTGTTTAATTGCAAGGTGGATTAATGAGGTGATGACGATGTGTAGCAATTTGTTTACTTTTGTAAGAATTATTTTTAATGTATGTAATAAACTTGGAGCTGAGGAGTTAGTTCAGTTAGCAGTCAGTTAGTGAGTTGATTTTTAGAAAGTAAGTGAAAAAAACGGAAAGCAAGTAATAGCGGCAGTGCGATTGAAAGTGATTTAAGATTAAGATAAATAGAAGCGTGAGTCAGTGCAGCAAATTTAATAAATAATTATAATTAACAGACATACATAATATATAGGTACATATATCATAAAACTTTATATATACAAAGTTTAATAAAAATAACTGAATAAAGCGTTTAATGTAAAATTTCTGACTGTGTTACTGAATTGGTGCTATACACAACGGTGAAAAGTGAGACCAACCGTGAGAACGTTACATTTTGGCGCAGCCGGTAGGATCGGGGAAGCCAGTTTTTGCCTATATATATATATAAACATAAGAGCTTGAAAATCCTCGATTCTCCACGAATAAAAAAAATAGGGGGTAATAGGGATACTACATGTTCGTTTAAGTTACCCCCAACGCTCGAGGTCGGTCAACTGTAACTGATAAAAGCAAATCAGCAAGCAGCCACCTCCTCACCAACGTGCAAAGCACGTCATCCCTGCTCAAATTGAAGAAGGAAGACGGATAAAAGAAATAATCAGTACTTCAATAATCCTCCTTCCCGAAATAATCCCAGAAGAATTGAGAAAGAAAACAAGTTGGAAAAGTAAACAATTGAATATAAAATAATTATAATTAAGTAGAGAAATTTTTTTTTATATATACATATTATATATATTTTATTTTATATATCAGTCAGTGAAATAATTTATTTATTGATTTAATAAGTCTTAAGTGTTCAGTGAAAAATTTCTTTTTCTTCCCTCTCCGTACATACAAATATAAATCTGAAATTCGTGTGGTTGATAACCAAAATTTTTTCCAAAAACTGCATTGTTTTCTATAATTTTTATGTTTTTCGTACTCTTTGTTCCCATAAAGATTTTTTTTTCTCTTTTTCGGAACTACTGATACGTTTTTTCGCAGTGAGTAATATTGTATCAAAATCTTCTGCCGTTAACTATTACCTCTCTCTTTGCTCTTCAGCTGTCTACTGTTTTCATTATAAATTGCCAAAAAATGTCTATGGTTTTGCCTACTCGACGTTCTTCTTGTTCCGATTTTGAAACGGCAATAAATTCTCTATCTTTTGAAAATACAAGCCCTCCAGGCAGCCCGAGAACGGAGCAAAATTCACATTGTAGCAGACTATCCACAAATTGGTATCGCGAACACCGTTCGGGTAAACGATTCCGACGACTTAGCTTGGTTAGATTCCTTACAAAAACTAGTAGTTTACCCACTTTGGTATCCGCAAAGGCCCGCACTAAGTCAGTTTCAGAAAATTTTGTCATTACAAATTGTAATAAAGACTCTCTGGAATACAACGGAAAAATGCCACTAAATTATGAAAAGGTAGTTAAATTAACTGCCCAAATGGTGCCCCTATTCTCAGGTGAGGCTAGTCCTCAACTTGTAACAGAGCTGCAGACGTTCATTGGGTATTGTAGACAAGTTCAACAATGCCTAGAAGATGAAGAAAAATCTGCATTTCTACACATTCTCCAAACAAGATTGTGAGTGAATGCGTACATGCTTGTTTCCTCCAGCACTTTTTCAAAGTTTGAAGAAATGGAGCAATTACTTAAACAGTCCTATTGACCACGGGAAACATACCAGGAGTTAATAAATAAGCTGATTACATGTAAACAGTACCCCCATGGAATCGCTCACATTTTTCGCAAACCGTATCAAACAGCTTCTAACGCAATGCAAGGAAGCTGAAGAATACAAGTATGGTGCGACAGGTCTCCAAGCTGTGACTACGCAACTAGAAGATTTTGCTATAAATTCCCTAAAATGCGGTGTAACGAATCCACTTCTCAGTACACATCTTCTGTCATTAAGTAAAGCAACCTTAACCAGCCAATAGAAAGCTGTCTGAACATGGAAAGACTGCTTCAGGGAAATCCCCACATGCAGCAAGGACACCCATATCTATAAAACACGATTAAGAACTAACTACCTTCAAAATATCTTTCCTAATTTTTAATTTAGAAATTTTTATTTACGCTAATTCAGCTAAACGTGCCGACGTTGAGTTTGTAACTCGAGATATTTGTTTTTCACGATTTCGCGAATGAAATCGTGGGAAGCTTATTTTTAATAAGAACGGAAATAATTACATAATGCATATTATGTGAATATGTTTAGAAAAATGCTGAGTTCGCCGGGAATATAACTCCCCCTCGTTAAGCTTGATGCCCTCCTGGACTCTATCCTTTATCGATCTCGTTACCAACTCAACGTTAACATGATTTGATTTTGTTTTTACAATATATAGTACTACAATTGCTATTAATATTACAATAAATGTGGTTTTTTATTTCCTTTATCTCATTGATATTTTTAATTTGTTTTAAATGCAATTGCTTCATATTTACCGCTTCAGTGATATTTCCTATTTCAAAGTAATTGGGTAGTATTATATGTTGGTTAAATTCTTTCTCTAGGTTCTGAAATTTCATATTATCTATTTCTATACTGCAATTATGAAAGTTTATTATATAATTTTCATTTAATTTATATTCTAAGTCATTACAGGTATTTTGCATTTTTACATTATTTTCATTTATGATCAAAATTAAATTTTGCTTTAGTTCTCTTACCTCAAATTGAAAGTTTTTTATCTTTTTGCATTTTTCAAATTTGTTATTCACTAAATTCTGGGTACATTCGTTTGCTAATTTTAAATTTTTTAAATAATATTGACCATCGTCCAGATAAGCTTTATTTTTAAAAAGAAGTATATTTGTTTCTTCAATGACCAGCTCCTCATGATCGCCATTTGGAATAGGAAGGAGTTTGTATTTTTTCGCCTTTTCTTTATAGAACTTAGGGATAGCAATTACAAATATTAGTTTATTTTCTATTTGCAGTAAAGAGCTTTTAATTTCATGCATTTTCAAAATATCTATTTCATAAAAATCTATTTCTTCTGGGGTGAGAATTGGTCGGCATTATGTTATGCTTTGCAAAAATTATATTTTCTTGGATTCTGTCTATTTCTTCATTTAATAGATTTATATTAGTAAGAACTTGAATGAAATGTAATTGCTTTATGTTTTCCTTATTAATTTTAATTGAGTTATTTAATAGGCTAAATGTCAATTTCTGATTTTCGTTAAGTCTGTCGGTAAGTATCTGTAGGTTTTCTTGTAGATCGTTGTTAACCTTAATCTGTTTGTTTAATGTGTCTATGGAATTGTGATTATTTATGTCGGTTGATTTTAAATGTTCTTCTATCTCCTGTTTATCGTCGTCGTCTAGTGTACCAAAAACCCATTTGAGAATTTTCCCCCCAAGATTTATCAGGCCCCTCTTTTTTCTGTGTGGTATTATTGTCTCTATGTTATGACTTGTTTTCCTAATTTATAAGTTTAATTGGTTAAGAATGGTTTCATCCTTCCGTATATCAGATATACTATCTACATCATACATGTTTCACAATTGTTGATATATTTGTATATAAGTTCTTTCAGTTTTGGGAAGAAATGCTTCTTTTTTAGTTCTTCATAGTTTTCGGTTATGCCTCTATGATTTGTCTCTTTATGAATTTTTTCGATTATATTGATGGCTTCACTCTCGTTCTCTAAGTCTTCTGCTCTAATCGTACATTTGATAAACCTGATTTGTTTATTATTGCTGAAAAGTTCTAACAATTTTTTCTGTAACAAGTTGTATTTTGTATCTTCTAGCTCAGAATAGATACCTGTAACTCCCTTTTTTACTAATCTTCTTAGCATATCGTTCAAATAGTTATTATTACTAAGTTCTTCCTCTGATATATATATTTTCCTGTATCTCCGATATTTTGTTATGATTTCTTCGGCTTTGTTTTTAACTAAATGTATCTGGGTCAAGTATTTGTTTATTAATACTTCTGCAATTGGGATATGATCATTTAAATCTTCAACGCCACTGTGAATCGTGGCTCGATCACTTTCTTGGTTGTCTTGAATTTCGTTTATTTCGCGAGCTTCAGTGATGAATCTACTAAGGAAATCAGTAACTTTATTATCTTTACCCTTTAGATATTCAATTTCATAGTCGAATTCGTTCAATCAAATTCGCCATCTTTGTAATTTGGAGTTGGGCTCTTTTAATGAGCTTAACCAGACAAGTGGTTGATCATCAGTCCTAATTGTGAATTTTTGCCCGAAAAGATATAGTCTAAAATATTTTGTTGCCCAAATTGTGGCTAACAATTCTTTTTCAACCGTGGAATACCTTATTTCATGAGCATTTAGGGTTCGGGTTGCAAAGCAGATAGGGTGATT
This sequence comes from Dioctria linearis, assembly GCA_963930735.1. Taxonomy (NCBI): domain Eukaryota; kingdom Metazoa; phylum Arthropoda; class Insecta; order Diptera; family Asilidae; genus Dioctria; species Dioctria linearis. The sequence goes on from CAWVNZ010003099.1 coordinate 29,632, forward strand.
GTCTTGGGACAACACTGCACCGATTGCGAACTGACTAGCGTCAGTCGTAAAAACAAATTTTTTCTTAAAGTCAGAATACTTTAAAACAGGATCTTTTGTTATAAGTTCCTTAAGTTTTTCGAAAGCTTCAATGAAACGTGAATCGTGTTCATTGATTCTGTTGTCCTTTTTAAGGCACTGTGTCATGGGTTGGGCTACTTTAGCGTAGTCGCGAATAAATTTCCGGTAATATCCGGTAATGCCTAGGAAACTTTTTATTGCTTTGCGAGTTTTGGGTATTTTGAGGTTTTTGATAATTTCTACTTTTCTTGGGTTAGGTTTCATTCGTTCATTAGTGAGAATATGCCCCAAGTATTCAGTCTCTCTGGCAAAAAAGTTGCACTTATCCATTTGGATTTATAAATTGAACTCTCGTAATTTTTGAAAAATCTTATTGATTGAATCGACATGTTCTTGAATGGAGGTACTAAATATTAAAATATCGTCTAAGTAGACTACACATAACTTATTAATGTGTTCCCTTAGCACGAAGTTCATCATTCGCTGAAAAGTTGCGGGAGCATTCTTCAGTCCGAATGGCATTCTTACATATTCGTAGTGACCTTGTGGGGTTGAGAAGGCCGTTTTTGCCCTATCTTTCTCATATACGAGGATTTGGTGAAATCCTTTAGCGAGGTATAGAGTCGTAAAATATTGGGCTCTACCTAATTTGTCAAATATAGAGTCTATATTTGGTATAGGAAACTTATCATCCACCGTTATATCGTTCAATTTTCTATAATCTACGACAATTCGCCATTTTTGCTTTCCCGAATTGTCCATCTTTTTCGGTACCACCCAAAGTGGAGAATTATAAGCTGAACTGCTGGGTTTAATTATTCCTCCTGCCAGCATTTCTTGAACTTGTCTCTCGACTTATTCCTCATGAATTTTTGGGAATCTGTAGGTTTTAGCATAAATTGGCTGGCTATGTTTCGTTATTATCTTATATTTAACTTCAGCTACACTAGTTAATTTATTACCCTCTTGGAAGAACAGATCCCTATTATATTTAATAATTTGCTTTAAATGACATAGCTCCTCCGAATTTAGATGTGGCAAGTATCTATAAATTTAGTCAGTTTGTTTTTAATTTCGATTGTTCCCTGCTCTAGATCTATCTTGGCACCTAGTGATTTTAAAATATTTTGTCCCATTATAGCATCAAAACTTTTATTTTTTAAATCTAGCAATTGCCAACTCATAGTTGCGTTGTGATTAAATTCAGCTGGAACCTCTGTAATTAATTCCTGTGTTATCTCTTGCTTACCCGACAATGTTATCAAATCTATTGATTTAGCTAATTGTACTCGTTTGAAACTGGGGAAAAGATCTTTATGGATGATTGACGTAGCAGCTCCAGTATCGATAAGACAATTTATTTTTTGTTCGTTTATTGTAAAAGTAGCTATTGGTAATGGGTATCCCGAGTCTGTACATGAAAATTTTCGTGGTCGACCTCCATTGGTTCGGGTTGATTATTTGCAATATGTTGCCTGTTATGAGAATGTTGACCAGAGAAATTATTTCTGCGATAGTTTGCGAGATTTCTAAATCTATTACTGCTATTGAAATTTCCAAAATCATTTGAACGGTATTGGTCGTAATGTCTGTCGCGGTTAGAGTAAAAATTATTGTGAGTTTTGTTAGTATTTCTGTTACTACTATTTGCGTAATTAGTATGAAAATTTCTGTTATTATTGTTTGCGTAATTAGTGTGAAAATTTCTGTTATTATTATTTGCGTAATTAGTAGGAAAACTTCTGTTAAGTAGGCCACAAACGATAGAACTGTTGGTCCAACTGTTGTACGAATCTGTGTTGGCATACAACCGTTGTATGGTGTGTGGGCCAATTGGTACGAAGCATCCAACAATCAAGCTCGGTTGGATGGTTGGATGTGCATGCAGGTCAACCGCTGTTGTATATGCAACCGTTGTATGGTGTGTGGGCTTGTTGTTCAACCGTTGATCCGATTTCATTATCTGTCAATTTTTTTATTGTAAATGCGTTGTAAAAAACAAACCAAAATGGTGTCAATTAAGTATAAGGACTTCTGGGAAGAGTTTATTGATATATTATTAATTTTCAAAGACATAATCACAGCTGAAAAACAAATGCACATTTTTTTTTTTTTTTTGACAACCGATGACATTATTTCGGAAGAAATTATTGCTGAAGAAATCGGTCCAACAGTTGTATCGTGTGTGGACTACCATACAACTGTTGGTCCAACGGTTGGTCAACAGCCCTTGGACCAACAGTTGTATCGTCTGTGGCCTGCTTTATTCTCTTGATTTGAAAAACGGTTTCTTTGCACTGGAATTCTTGTTCTGTGTTCATAATTTAAATCTATTCCTGTTTGAAGCAATTCATGATAGGCTTGTTCTAAACTTTTCACTTGTTTTATTCTAAGGTACATATTATCTGAACGAGGCAATTTGTTCAAAAATCTTTCTAATATACTATGTTCATTATTCTCGGGTTTAAATTCTACAGGTTTTTCCATATCTATACTATATTTGAAATTTAACTTATCTAAAATTTTTATTAAATCTTCATAATATTGACTTACACTGGTAAACTTTATTGAATCTGCTTGCTCCTTAAGCTTCAGGAAGGTTTCCTGTACTCCAAATGAATTTATGAGTTGCTTCTTTATAACATCCTATGTTGAGCCTTCTCACTGACATGGCTGCCTTGCCCTGAATCTTCGTGGTCAGAATCCGGAAGATGTATTGTTTGGCTGCATTATCCGTCACCATACTCAAGAGAGTTTCGACTTCGTAGATGAAATGTGTCAGTTCATATGTTCCATCGCCTCTGAAGATTGGCACTGCTCTAGCTTCATTCATTACATCTTTGACCGTCACAGATGCTAATGCCATATTGTAGTTTTCCTGTATGTTACTTAATTCTTAACAATGATTGGTTTATATGCTTTGTCTGAGCTCATTAATCCACGATAATTGATCGAGCACTTTTTATTTATTAGGTTCGACTTATCGTTATCAAGATCCTGATTAAAGGTTTGCCGAATTTTTCTTTAAAAAGTAAAGTATTCACAACTTCTCGTAAATCAAGAAAAGAATTAGTTGGTATTCACCACTTCTCGTAAATCAAGAAAATGATTAGTTAGTTATCACAATTTCTTGTAAATCAAGATAATAATTAATTAGTAATCACCACTTCTTGTAAATCAAGAAAATAAGAAAATAATTAATTGAACACTTATTGAATACCGTCAGCAATCCTACCGACTGCGTCACTTTTCACTTTATTTTTCAGGGAATCAAAAAAATAAAAGAAATCTTTATTTAATTTCAGGATCTTTATTTTATTTCGACTAATTCGATTAAAACACGATTAAGAACTAACTACCTTCAAAAATATCTTTCCTAATTTTTAATTTAGAAATTTTTATTTACGCTAATTCAGCTAAACGTGCCGACGTTGAGTGTGTAACTCGAGATATTTGTTTTTCACGATTTCGCGAATGAAATCGTGGGAAGCTTATTTTTAATAAGAACGGAAATAATTACATAATGCATATTATGTGAATATGTTTAGAAAAATGCTGAGTTCGCCGGGAATATAACTTGGGTATGCAAGGAAATATCCATTCAGTGCAACGCACTGATGATTGCTCGAATTCGTTTATACAAACTCCATCTAATGCCATCCCAGTAGCTGGTCATACAACCCATCAAGCATTAAGTGCACTGCATACACCCCAAATATTTCACCCAATTCCGCAACGCACATCACTTATTTCGACATACCATTCTCCGTCTAATACTCATGAAATTTATAGCTATCAACCTCACCCCACTGATAAAAGTGCACCTATTACTGCCTCATTAACTGACCAATTCTCACCAAAAAACCATTCAAACAAGCTACCACAAAGACATAATGACCAGCTCAAATCCGCATTGTCTAGAGTTTCATGTTCATATTGTAATTTTAAGGGGCATACTTATGATGGCTGCCTAAAGCGTAAGAATACCCCGTATTGCGTGAGATGCAAAATAGGTGGGCATGATGCTAAAAACTGTAGAAACAGGAATAATTATCCACCCGAGAATTTACAAACGCATCGTGCCGATGACACAACCCGAGGTAACCCGAGGGCTTATCATATGCAACTAAAATGCGATTTCTGTGGAAGACGAGGATATTCCATATCTGAGTGCATGCAGAAACAAAGATGGGAAGCCCCGCCGCCTGCCAGTACCAGCGAAAATATATCACTGGCACACTTACCTTTAGATATAGGCAAAAATAATTCGGTTCGGCTAGTAGTGGATACTGGAGCCGAAGTCAGCTTAATCAAACAAAACGCCTTAAATACTAGCAAATCAATCAACCGGAATGATAGTACTTTTCAACACAACGACTTGGTGAAGGTAAGACACTAGGTAGTTGCCACGGTAAATTTTCTTTTAAGAACCCAATACCATGCAATTTTCAAGTTGTGAAAACCAGCACACCGATCTCGCACGACGGGCTGCTAGGAAACGACTTTCTTTCAAAAAATTGTAACATCGAGGGCCCTAATCGGATTCTCAGATTTCCACGCACGGAAATCAATTCGACAGAGTTCACAATACCGCTTTTGGCCGCAATTAATGAGAAAACCATGGAGACTATTCAAGTCACCCACTATGTCAAAACCCAGGTATACGACAGTGCCACTAAACGAGTAAAGGAGCTTCCATAAAGTAAGAAGAAAAACCCAAATTTGAAGGAAATCTCTCTCACTGACAATATCACGCAGTACACTATTGAATTCCGACAGCCAGAACACTTACCTGCGTGGTCGCACGTAGTAGTTAAAGCACCTTTGACACTAGAGCAAGAAATGCTCTGTCAGTCTCAAGAGGTGGAATCAGGAGATTTTCTTGCTAATAGTTTGCTAAGTTCCGAAAACAGAGGAAACTTAATTGATGTGCTAAACTTTAATAGCCATAGTGTTACATTAAAAAAACTCACACTTACGCTGGAGCCCAATAGTAATTACAATACCTGCAGCTTGCAGCCAAGTAGCGATTGCGGCTCTAGTCTAACTTCAAAAGTGAAACATAACTTCACTAGCACTAGCTGTTCGAAAAACGAGATTTCACCTACTAAACTAATTAATTCCACACGTTTACTCAAGCAGACTCAACCAAACTTTCAAACAGACTCTATACAAGTATCACGTCTAGTACGACTAGAACAAGAATTAACATTAGATGAAACTCTTTCCGAAGATGAAAATCTTCTATCTTGAATATTTGCCACCAATACAATGACATATTTCATCTGGTTGGTGACAAGCTCACTTATACCAATGCCATGTCGCATACCATTCCAATAGTTTCTGACCATCCTCCAGTTAATCAAAAAATGTATCGACTTCCAGAGACGCAAAAAGAAGTTATAAATAAACAGCTCCAAGAAATGCTAGAAAGAGAAATAGTTAAACCTAGCAAAAGCCCTTGGAACTCACCGCTGTTAGTGGTTCCAAAGAAAGCAGGGCCAAATGGCGAAAAACGATGGAGGGTTGTGGTCGATTTTAGGAAATTAAATGATAAAACAATAGGTGACGCTTTTCCATTGCCCAGGATTGAAGATATCCTGGACTAACTAGGTCATTCCCGGCATTTCACTACTTTGGATCTTGCCAGTGGCTATCATCACGTACTGGTTCATCCTAAAGATAGACCCAAGACAGACTTTAGTACAGATGATGGGCATTATGAATTTCGGCGCATGCATTTCGGATTGAAAGGAGCACCAGCTACATTCCAACGGTTGATGAATTATGTTCTCACAAGTCTTCAAGGTCTAGAATGTTTCGTTTACCTAGATGACATAGTTATCTATGGGATAAAAGTTTTCGATCGTTTACAAGGAAATAATTTAAAGTTACAGCCATAGAAATACCAGTTCCTAAGGCGCGAGGTCATATATCTGGGACACAAATGCTCCAGTGAGGGAGCCCTCCCAGATCCCTCAAAAACAGAATGCGTTCACAACTTTCCCGCCCCGCGTACTGTTAGACAAGTTCAATCTTTTCTCGGCTTAGCTAACTACTACTAACTACTTTGTTCGTCCTATGACTAATTTATTGCGAACAGATGTGAAATTTGCGTTGACTGAAAACTGCCAGAATGCTTTTAGCGAGATTAAAAGAAATCGCACTTCACCGCCACTTCTTATATACCCAGATTTTACTCTGCCCTTTAACTTAACCACGGATGCTAGCCAGGAAGCTCTAGGAGCTGTCCTGTCTCAGGGAGAAATAGGTAAAGATCACCCCATAGCTTATGCGAGTCGGACTCTAAATAAGGCAGAACGGAACTACTCGACAATTGAGAGAGAATTACTTACAATTGTTTGGGCTACAAGGAATTTTCGCTGTTATTTGCAAGGGCGTAAATTCACAGTATATACAGACCACAAGGCCTTGAAAGGAGTCTTCAGCGCCAAGGACCCCACTTCAAGATTAGTTCGATTTCATCACAAGCTTTCTGAGTTCGACTATTCCATCGAGTATAAGCCAGGGAAATACAACACAAACGCGGATGCTCTTAGTAGAAGTTCTTTTAACTCAGAGCAGGTTGAGCAAGATTTTTCAAATATACCTGTACAAGCGCAAGTCCATACTACGCCAAACTTACAGGAATCAAATACAGCTCCAGTTCACTGTCTTGAAATCACTCGTGCCCAGGCGCAGCGTAGCCGTATGACGAATGTCTCACGCGAAATGACAAGCCAAAAAAGAATACCTTCAGAGTCTTCAGTTAGCTCTGACTCAAAATCTCAAACTAATATTTCTTATGGCAGACAAGCTGAACATAGCGATCAAAATCCTATAGAGCCTTATTCTCTCGATCTAATCTTTGCAACCAGCCACCCGAGATAATCACGAACCCTACAGAAATTCGAGTGGTAATAAAAGATTACCACGATTCTGTTTTTGGTGGACATCAGGGTGTTATGAAAACGTACAAACGAATCAAAAAGAAATTTCGATGGAAAACCATGTTGAGGGACATAAAAAATTACGTTAAGAGATGCCCAAAGTATCAGAAAATGAAGGCTAGCGCAGAAACAAGTATGCCAATGACCATTACAGACACAGCGCGAATGCCTTTCGAGAAAACCTACCTAGACATCGTGGGGCCTCTAGAAGAGACGCATGCGGGAAACAAATACATACTAACATTCCAAGACAACCTAACAAAGTACAGCCTCTAACGAATACCAGTATTATATTTAAAGATTTAGGAGAGATTTTGTTTTTCCACGACACATGGAATCTATTTACCTAAATCAATATAAATAACCTTGAGACGGAAACCATGTTGGTGGAGCACACTGGATTCCTCGTAAGGCAACTGTGCGAAAAGCATAAAAATGCAACTGTTTGCACCGAACAGATTAGTCAAATCCACAACCTAATAGAAGTGATCAAAAAGCGTGCCGCTGTTATCAAGGAACTAACAACAACCCGACGTCAGAGTAGATCACTGGCCGATGGAATAGGAAAGGGTTTTCATTTCCTATTTGGCACAATGGATAGCGATAACGAAAAGGAGATATATAATTGGATTTCCAACCTTGAAACAGACACAAAGGCACTGTTAGATTTAGAAAAACATCAGATTACGCTTTTCAAATCAACGTACGAACAACAAAAGAAGTCTGTACAGAAGCTGGAGTCGAACCAACGTGTAATCGTCAGAACAGAAAACGATCTGCTGGAAAAGGTGACAGAGGAGTTAAGTACCCGTCAACGGACACAAGAGGTAATGACAACAATCAGTTAGCATATTATCGAATTAGAGTTAAGACAACAAACACTACTTGAAATATTAGCAACTGTAAAAAATAATCAAATCCACCCCTTGCTAATATCTCCATCTACTTTTCTAGAAGCCTATTACAAGGCAAACCCAAAAGAGCTTAGCGGAAAAAAGGATTTTGCACTGTTATCTGAAACCCTAGAAGTTAAATCACAGGTCGTAAAAGGCAACCTTGTAGTCAGAATTAAATTTCCTATTTTAAATCTCCCGGTTTTCAAGCTTTAGCAAATACGTCTGTTCCCCATCAAGACATCTAACAACCACTCACTACTTCTGAATTTGGAACACTCCTATCTAGCTAGTCACCTAACCACCCAGGAATTTGTATTACTTCGACAAACAGAATTTAGAGTATACAAAAAATTATTAATTAATCCCCATCAAAACACGTATGTTGGCCCTTTACTAAATGCAATTTTTAAGGGACAAACTGTAAAAGAATGCCCAATAAACTTCGTATTTAACCCCTTTCAATGAGTTGAATCATTGTAAGTATTTCGCTCAAGCGTATGCACCATAACTTCTGGTGAAATTACCTCGAAAAAATGCCTGGTTATTCTCTTTCTCTTCCCAACAAAAGATCGCGATGTCATGCAAAAGCGGACTACATAGCTCTAGCCTCAACAATCACGGAGTACTAATACTCAATGAACCGTGTCAATTTCAAATTGACGACTAAGTGATATTTTATGAAGATGAAAATCATCATGACATAAAATTATCACAACCAGAACACATACAACCCCAAACTTTGAATTTAAACGAAACCGTTCAGAGCTTACTGAAAACATTGATTAACTCGAGTAGTTCCAACCGAATTATGTTACTACGGGGGGAAAGCTCTAACCAAATTCTAAACGAGAACACCTACTCCCTAGACCAATTAGAGCAAGAAATACACAATTTAGAGACCCAACGCGTTGAAAGAAATAAAACACAAGCCATTCAACTAAGTTCGCTAAGCTTAAGCTCCTTGGCTATCTTATTATTTACCATGATAGGGATGATTAAGGTAATCAAGCTAGTAAAAAGGATGAGAGATCGTACACCTGGTAAAACCGTACAACTAGTACAACAATTTGAGAAAAAGGCATTGGATAAACAATCGAAACCATCCATAATGACAAAAATAAGACTACAGGAGGTTGAGTCACCAACCCCAATTGCGGAAACTGAAGCACATGCGACTCAATTGCAACAAGTCAAACCTCCTCCCCCACCAGCATTACCCTCTGAAAATGCTATTAACATCCAACTCAAACGGTTAAGATCACCTTCCTCTTTAAATGTTCCCACTGAAAACACAAAAAATGAAAACATCCACCTAAGAGAAACAGATACTCCACCCCGTAACTGTCACGTACAGGTTATATGATCCACGCGACATAAGTTATTAAAAAAATATATATATAACAAACAAACAAACAAACAAATTTTTTGAAATGTAATGAGAGTGGAAAAAATTTAATTAGTATTACTAATTTTAGCGAAAATAAGTAAATATAGGCATTATATTGTATATTGCATTGGAATTAAGAATATACATATATGTATCGGTACTCTTCACTATGTGTTAACTAACGAATTTAGAAATATTATTAAGAACATTGAACACTTCCATATATTTATCTTTATAAAAATCTTTTAGAATATACATACTTTAAAAATACTTTTAAAAAAGAGGTTTAACACATAATTAAATTACTGTAGATAAGTAAATAAAACTAACATCTCCTTACCTCCTTATGATTAGATTGTGAAGTGTGTTATTCCTCTTCAAAGAATAACACACATTTTTTTAAGAGAGGGAGATATTGTTACGATATTGCTTCACATAGTCATCATCACAACATCATAAAACCATGTAACACCATTTCACTTGTTGTGACATAAAAAATCTGACCTGCATTAATAACTTTGCAAAATGTAATTCGGTTCAAATGTCACAACATATCGATACCAGAAGTGGTTCAAAGTGAAATATGGAAAATGATGATTAATTCATTTTTTGTTTAATTGCAAGGTGGATTAATGAGGAGATGACGATGTGTAGCAATTTGTTTATTTTTGTAAGAATTATTTTTGATGTATGCAATAAACTTGGAGCTGAGGAGTTAGTTCAGTTAGCGGTCAGTTAGTGAGTTGATTTTTAGAAAGTAAGTGAAAAAAACGGAAAGCAAGTAATAGCGGCAGTGCGATTGAAAGTGATTTAAGATTAAGATAAATAGAAGCGTGAGTCAGTGCAGCAAATTTAATAAATAATTATAATTAACAGACATACATAATATATAGGTACATATATCATAAAACTTTATATATACAAAGTTTAATAAATATAACTGAATAAAGTGTTTAATGTAAAATTTCTGACTGTGTTACTGAATTGGTGCTATACACAACAGTAAAAGGTGAGACTAACCGTGAGAACGTTACAGTGTTGATGGTACATAGCAAATGACTCCCCTGCTTTCTGTTTCCTCAGCATCGGTTGGACTTTGACTTTGAGGTCATCCTTCGGTACTCCCCATTCAGCTAACAGAGCTGTCTTTACATACTCCCACGAAGGCGTGGAATTCTGCCTCACGAGAGACCAGAAAGCAGAGTCGTCATATCCCGAACTTAAAGATCGAAATCTCCGTCTAAGGCCGAGTACGTGATGGCTTCTACTCTGAAAACAAATTCGTCGAGAGTAAGTCGAGAGCTGTCGCCACTGTAGGAGATATTCCATCTTTGGATGGGACTACCAGAACGTCGTGGTCCTAGGCCCGACGGGATACGATGAGATGGAGCTGGTGGAGGCTGTCTAGGCTGACCACTAGGCTGACCAAGAGGCTGTCCAAGAGCTGATGACGGTCTGACAAACGACTGCCTACGAACGTCGTGAAACTCATGCGTTGGTCTCGGTTCACCCACAGAAGGAGGTGGCCGTGAAAAATCAACTGGTGGCATTGCAGCTGAGATTTGCTCCCTGACGCTAGTTGCCAGTTCAGCTCGCAAGGTATTTAGGCTCTGCTCAAGGCCTTCGCGGACTAAATCCTGCAGCTGTATGCGCAGATCTATCAGCAAGGCTTCGGTCGCTGCTGAGCTCTGACCCTGAGCAGTAGGTAGTGGAATATTTCGTCGCGAGCTGGGATTTGAAAAAGTCATGGAACGCGGATCTAGCATCCCAGGTGATAGGGATCCTCAACTAACTGGTGGGATCGTTAGAGGTGGTAAACCAAACACGGGTGCTGCCGGTCGGGGATCCTGACTAATAGGCCTCGTAAAAGCTTTTTTTGGAACAGCACCTGTATACTCAGTAAAATCATACGGAGTGAAATGGAATCTGCAGTTCGGGCAGTTTGACTGCTGTCCAATCCACGTTTTAAGACATGCTTTGTGAAACACATGTCCACAGGCCGTCTTCACTGGCTTCCTCTTGCTTGATCAGTCTCCCTCCTGGCAGATGGAGCACTTTTCCGGCATCTGTATCGGTACATCAGTTGCTGGCGGTGGTGCTCGCACTGTAGCCATTGTGTAACTTCACCCGATCAGTCCTAAAAACAATATGTTCCAAAATAACCCAGGAATACAGGCTATATAATCTTAACACTTGTAAAAAGTTTATGCGGTCCGGGCAAGGAAAAGGCCGGTGTTGTCCAACTGGACTCGCGATAACTGAAGTGTCAATTTAAAAAAAATATACCAAGAGTTCGGATGGAATGCCAAGAAAATTCAAAAAAAGTTCAAAAGTTCGGAAAAGATAACAAAATATTTAAAAATCGATATAACCGAAATCAATTTGAAACTTGGAAAAATTTCAGCAACAGGTCAGAAAAGATCACAAGATCCTCGAAGAAATTTTTCCAAAAGTTCAGAAAAATTCTTATCATAATTACTAAAGTACTAAATATTCGCGAAGATAGCGGAGTGTCAACATGGGCAGCACCAAAACTCTCGAGAATACTTCACAAGCCATGAAACAGACTTCCTCCCTACCACATGCGAGGTCCAGCGTAGTCCGTACATTCTAAAATATTTGCAGTGTTCTTATGTAAAAGTGACAAAAGTTTGATTTGAATAGCTCCTCCGCCCTAAACTACTATTCATACAGAAAAATGGCGTTCTGTTAATCTTTCTTATCTTCCGAACCATAATAAAATTTTCATACCTTTCCTAACAAAATTATTTAAAAAAATTTATCTTAACCAAATGACTACGATTCCTCAAACAAAGATTCTCAGCTGAGTAGTCATTGTAATGTCGCTGTGCCGTCATGGCATGCCGTGGGCTGATGATATCGAATGTAGCTGCCTACAGGTTCGGACTACGGCTGCACATACACACATGCAATTATCACTCAGCAGAGAGGTATTGAGCGTAAAATGGTAAGGTTACTTTGTATTCAAAACTATTTTATTATTTTGTTAAGTAAGGTATATAGAAAGTGTAGCCTTTGGGAAGGTAAGCAACCATGCTGTAAAATACTAGAAGACTATTTTCCTGTATGGATAGTAGTTTAGGCTCTATGGCATATATAAAGCCAATGTTTAACAATTTTCCATAAGTATCAATATAGAACATTTTAGAAAACGGACTAAGCACGCACACATGTAGATTTCTGTTTCATGGCTTGGGAAGTATTCTCGAGGGTTTTGGCAGCACTCTCAACTCAGAATTCAATACTTGTACATACTACCGCAATCGTACAGTCCACAGATATAAATGCTAATTCTTATAAGAAAAACTACCAAGAGGTCAGATCAAGCGTAAAAAGAATCTACAAAAAGAAAATCATACAGTTTCCCCCTCACTCTCCAAGAGGTAACGCTCAACACAAAGATGCCTCAGTCCCACTCTCTCCAATCAGGTCAGAAGTCAATCGAGATAGGCAAGTGATGTGAATGTGTGCATGAAAAACTTGGGTTCTCACAGAAATCTGGGAAGGGTCGGGCTAGCAGTATACCAACTCCTGATTACTGAAGGTTTCCAGCATCACTTCCATCCTCCAATAACTCTTTCCTTCCTCTTCACCTTCTGGTCATATCCAGCTAACCTTCCGACTGGGCAGAGTCATGAATGTGGTCAACTAGTTAGCTGAAAGCCAAAAAGTCGTCTCACAGATTCACGACTCTGTCCAGCCAGTTGGCCAACAGAGACATGTCTCCGTGAGAACACAATCAAAGAATTTGTGAGGCCACCTACTATTCCCATAGCAGAAGGCCAGCGGGAAAGATCGATTCAAAAACTTCAAAAACTTACTCTTGTTCAGACTTGAGGCTTGACCAAAGTCAAACCTAATGTCGAACTTACAAACTTTCACAAAAAACTTTCAAAAACTTTCAAAAAGATATTATTTTACTTTACTTTAATCAACAAATCAAAAATCAAAATTTCAAAAACTTTCATAAACGTTACTTTTGTTGTGACTCAGGTACCAATGCCCTAAATCACAACCATAAGGTCAATACATCAATATACAGGGTGTTTCCCCTTAGGAGGTCCATAGAGCGGGAGGTGATAGTACTCACCTAGACGAACCAAAAATTGTATGGCAGGGGGGAGGGCAATATCAACCGTTTAGGAGTTACATAAACAGAGGAGAGTCTGCAGTTTACAGTTTTTATAAAAAAAAGTTAGGTTAACGACCTCTTTGCAAAAATAATAGAGGTCAAAG
>CAWVNZ010003100.1:0-48287 GCA_963930735.1 Dioctria linearis
TGAATAATTTACTATAGAAAAGGCAATCCCTGGCGCAATTAAAATTTGTGACAGTTGAAAATTATTTTTTGAATAATTTACTATAGAAAAGTCAATCCCTGGCGCAATTAAAATTTGCGACAGTTGAAAATTATTTTTTGAATAATTTACTATAGAAAAGTCAATCCCTGGCGCAATTAAAATTTGTGACAGTTGAAAATTATTTTTTGAATAATTTACTATAGAAAAGTCAATCCCTGGCGCAATTAAAATTTGCGACAGTTGAAAATTATTTTTTGAATAATTTACTATAGAAAAGTCAATCCCTGGCGCAATTAAAATTTGTGACAGTATAAAATTAGTTTTTGAATAATTTACTATAGAAAAGGCAATCCCTGGCGCAATTAAAATTTGTGACAGTTGAAAATTATTTTTTGAATAATTTACTATAGAAAAGTCAATCCCTGGCGCAATTAAAATTTGTGACAGTATAAAATTAGTTTTTGAATAATTTACTATAGAAAAGGCAATCCCTGGCGCAATTAAAATTTGCGACAGTAGAAAATTATTTTTTGAATAATTTACTATAGAAAAGGCAATCCCTGGGATATTTAAAATTTGCGACAGTATAAAATTATTTTTTGAATAATTTACTATAGAAAAGGCAATCCCTGGCGCACATAAAATTTGCGACAGTATAAAATTATTTTTTGAATAATTTACTATAGAAAAGTCAATCCCTGGCGCAATTAAAATTTGCGACAGTAGAAAATTATTTTTTGAATAATTTACTATAGAAAAGGCAATCCCTGGCGCAATTAAAATTTGTGACAGTTGAAAATTATTTTTTGAATAATTTACTATAGAAAAGTCAATCCCTGGCGCAATTAAAATTTGTGACAGTTGAAAATTATTTTTTGAATAATTTACTATAGAAAAGTCAATCCCTGGCGCAATTAAAATTTGCGACAGTTGAAAATTATTTTTTGAATAATTTACTATAGAAAAGTCAATCCCTGGCGCAATTAAAATTTGTGACAGTATAAAATTAGTTTTTGAATAATTTACTATAGAAAAGGCAATACCTGGCGTAATTAAAATTTGCGACAGTAGAAAATTATTTTTTGAATAATTTACTATAGAAAAGGCAATCCCTGGGATATTTAAAATTTGCGACAGTATAAAATTATTTTTTGAATAATTTACTATAGAAAAGGCAATCCCTGGGATATTTAAAATTTGCGACAGTATAAAATTATTTTTTGAATAATTTACTATAGAAAAGGCAATCCCTGGCGCACATAAAATTTGCGACAGTTGAAAATTATTTTTTGAATAATTTACTATAGAAAAGTCAATCCCTGGCGCAATTAAAATTTGTGACAGTATAAAATTAGTTTTTGAATAATTTACTATAGAAAAGGCAATCCCTGGCGCAATTAAAATTTGTGACAGTTGAAAATTATTTTTTGAATAATTTACTATAGAAAAGTCAATCCCTGGCGCAATTAAAATTTGTGACAGTATAAAATTAGTTTTTGAATAATTTACTATAGAAAAGGCAATCCCTGGCGCAATTAAAATTTGCGACAGTAGAAAATTATTTTTTGAATAATTTACTATAGAAAAGGCAATCCCTGGCGCAATTAAAATTTGTGACAGTTGAAAATTATTTTTTGAATAATTTACTATAGAAAAGTCAATCCCTGGCGCAATTAAAATTTGTGACAGTATAAAATTATTTTTTGAATAATTTACTATAGAAAAGGCAATCCCTGGGATATTTAAAATTTGCGACAGTATAAAATTATTTTTTGAATAATTTACTATAGAAAAGGCAATCCCTGGCGCACATAAAATTTGCGACAGTATAAAATTATTTTTTGAATAATTTACTATAGGAAAGTCAATCCCTGGCGCAATTAAAATTTGTGACAGTATAAAATTAGTTTTTGAATAATTTACTATAGAAAAGGCAATCCCTGGCGCAATTAAAATTTGTGACAGTATAAAATTAGTTTTTGAATAATTTACTATAGAAAAGGCAATCCCTGGCGCAATTAAAATTTGTGACAGTTGAAAATTATTTTTTGAATAATTTACTATAGAAAAGTCAATCCCTGGCGCAATTAAAATTTGTGACAGTATAAAATTATTTTTTGAATAATTTACTATAGAAAAGGCAATCCCTGGCGTAATTAAAATTTGCGACAGTAGAAAATTATTTTTTGAATAATTTACTATAGAAAAGGCAATCCCTGGGATATTTAAAATTTGCGACAGTATAAAATTATTTTTTGAATAATTTACTATAGAAAAGGCAATCCCTGGCGCACATAAAATTTGCGACAGTATAAAATTATTTTTTGAATAATTTACTATAGAAAAGTCAATCCCTGGCGCAATTAAAATTTGTGACAGTATAAAATTAGTTTTTGAATAATTTACTATAGAAAAGGCAATCCCTGGCGCAATTAAAATTTGTGACAGTTGAAAATTATTTTTTGAATAATTTACTATAGAAAAGGCAATCCCTGGCGCAATTAAAATTTGTGACAGTTGAAAATTATTTTTTGAATAATTTACTATAGAAAAGTCAATCCCTGGCGCAATTAAAATTTGTGACAGTAAAAAATTATTTTTTGAATAATTTACTATAGAAAAGTCAATCCCTGGCGCACATAAAATTTGCGACAGTATAAAATTATTTTTTGAATAATTTACTATAGAAAAGTCAATCCCTGGCGCAATTAAAATTTGTGACAGTTGAAAATTATTTTTTGAATAATTTACTATAGAAAAGTCAATCCCTGGCGTAATTAAAATTTGTGACAGTATAAAATTATTTTTTGAATAATTTACTATAGAAAAGGCAATCCCTGGCGCAATTAAAATTTGTGACAGTTGAAAATTATTTTTTGAATAATTTACTATAGAAAAGGCAATCCCTGGCGTAATTAAAATTTGCGACAGTATAAAATTAGTTTTTGAAAAATTTACTATAGAAAAGTCAATCCCTGGCGCAATTAAAATTTGTGACAGTATAAAATTATTTTTTGAATAATTTACTATAGAAAAGGCAATCCCTGGCGTAATTAAAATTTGCGACAGTATAAAATTATTTTTTGAATAATTTACTATAGAAAAGGCAATCCCTGGCGCACATAAAATTTGTGACAGTATAAAATTATTTTTTGAAAAATTTACTATAGAAAAGGCAATCCCTGGCGCACATAAAATTTGCGACAGTATAAAATTATTTTTTGAATAATTTACTATAGAAAAGGCAATCCCTGGCGCAATTAAAATTTGCGACAGTATAAAATTATTTTTTGAATAATTTACTATATAAAAGGCAATCCCTGGCGTAATTAAAATTTGCGACAGTATAAAATTAGTTTTTGAATAATTTACTATAGAAAAGTCAATCCCTGGCGTAATTAAAATTTGTGACAGTTGAAAATTATTTTTTGAATAATTTACTATAGAAAAGTCAATCCCTGGCGCAATTAAAATTTGTGACAGTAAAAAATTATTTTTTGAATAATTTACTATAGAAAAGTCAATCCCTGGCGCACATAAAATTTGCGACAGTATAAAATTATTTTTTGAATAATTTACTATAGAAAAGGCAATCCCTGGCGCACATAAAATTTGTGACAGTTGAAAATTATTTTTTGAAAAATTTACTATAGAAAAGGCAATCCCTGGCGCACATAAAATTTGCGACAGTATAAAATTATTTTTTGAATAATTTACTATAGAAAAGGCAATCCCTGGCGCAAATAAAATTTGCGACAGTATAAAATTATTTTTTGAATAATTTACTATAGAAAAGTCAATCCCTAGCGCAATTAAAATTTGCGACAGTATAAAATTATTTTTTGAATAATTTACTATAGAAAAGTCAATCCCTGGCGTAATTAAAATTTGCGACAGTATAAAATTAGTTTTTGAAAAATTTACTATAGAAAAGTCAATCCCTGGCGCAATTAAAATTTGTGACAGTTGAAAATTATTTTTTGAATAATTTACTATAGAAAAGTCAATCCCTGGCGCAATTAAAATTTGCGACAGTATAAAATTATTTTTTGAATAATTTACTATAGAAAAGGCAATCCCTGGCGTAATTAAAATTTGTGACAGTATAAAATTAGTTTTTGAATAATTTACTATAGAAAAGTCAATCCCTGGCGCACATAAAATTTGCGACAGTATAAAATTATTTTTTGAATAATTTACTATAGAAAAGGCAATCCCTGGCGTAATTAAAATTTGCGACAGTATAAAATTATTTTTTGAATAATTTACTATAGAAAAGTCAATCCCTGGCGCACATAAAATTTGCGACAGTATAAAATTATTTTTTGAATAATTTACTATAGAAAAGGCAATCCCTGGCGCACATAAAATTTGCGACAGTATAAAATTATTTTTTGAATAATTTACTATAGAAAAGGCAATCCCTGGCGCAATTAAAATTTGCGACAGTATAAAATTATTTTTTGAATAATTTACTATAGAAAAGTCAATCCCTGGCGTAATTAAAATTTGCGACAGTATAAAATTAGTTTTTGAAAAATTTACTATAGAAAAGTCAATCCCTGGCGCAATTAAAATTTGCGACAGTATAAAATAATTTTTTGAATAATTTACTATAGAAAAGTCAATCCCTGGCGCAATTAAAATTTGCGACAGTAGAAAATTATTTTTTGAATAATTTACTATAGAAAAGGCAATCCCTGGGATATTTAAAATTTGCGACAGTATAAAATTAGTTTTTGAAAAATTTACTATAGAAAAGGCAATCCCTGGCGCACATAAAATTTGCGACAGTATAAAATTAGTTTTTGAAAAATTTACTATAGAAAAGGCAATCCCTGGCGTAATTAAAACTTGCGACAGTTGAAAATTATTTTTTGAATAATTTACTATAGAAAAGTCAATCCCTGGCGTAATTAAAATTTGTGACAGTTGAAAATTATTTTTTGAATAATTTACTATAGAAAAGTCAATCCCTGGCGCACATAAAATTTGCGACAGTAAAAAATTATTTTTTGAATAATTTACTATAGAAAAGGCAATCCCTGGCGCACATAAAATTTGTGACAGTTGAAAATTATTTTTTGAAAAATTTACTATAGAAAAGGCAATCCCTGGCGCACATAAAATTTGCGACAGTATAAAATTATTTTTTGAATAATTTACTATAGAAAAGGCAATCCCTGGCGCACATAAAATTTGCGACAGTATAAAATTATTTTTTGAATAATTTACTATAGAAAAGGCAATCCCTGGCGCAATTAAAATTTGCGACTGTATAAAATTATTTTTTGAATAATTTACTATAGAAAAGGCAATCCCTGGCGTAATTAAAATTTGTGACAGTAAAAAATTATTTTTTGAATAATTTACTATAGAAAAGTCAATCCCTGGCGCACATAAAATTTGCGACAGTATAAAATTATTTTTTGAATAATTTACTATAGAAAAGTCAATCCCTGGCGCAATTAAAATTTGTGACAGTTGAAAATTATTTTTTGAATAATTTACTATAGAAAAGTCAATCCCTGGCGCAATTAAAATTTGCGACAGTATAAAATTATTTTTTGAATAATTTACTATAGAAAAGGCAATCCCTGGCGTAATTAAAATTTGTGACAGTATAAAATTAGTTTTTGAATAATTTACTATAGAAAAGGCAATCCCTGGCGCACATAAAATTTGTGACAGTTGAAAATTATTTTTTGAAAAATTTACTATAGAAAAGGCAATCCCTGGCGCAATTAAAATTTGTGACAGTTGAAAATTATTTTTTGAATAATTTACTATAGAAAAGTCAATCCCTGGCGCAATTAAAATTTGTGACAGTTGAAAATTATTTTTTGAATAATTTACTATAGAAAAGGCAATCCCTGGCGTAATTAAAATTTGCGACAGTATAAAATTATTTTTTGAATAATTTACTATAGAAAAGTCAATCCCTGGCGCAATTAAAATTTGTGACAGTATAAAATTAGTTTTTGAATAATTTACTATAGAAAAGGCAATCCCTGGGATATTTAAAATTTGTGACAGTAAAAAATTATTTTTTGAATAATTTACTATAGAAAAGTCAATCCCTGGCGCACATAAAATTTGCGACAGTATAAAATTATTTTTTGAATAATTTACTATAGAAAAGTCAATCCCTGGCGCAATTAAAATTTGTGACAGTTGAAAATTATTTTTTGAATAATTTACTATAGAAAAGGCAATCCCTGGCGCAATTAAAATTTGCGACAGTATAAAATTATTTTTTGAATAATTTACTATAGAAAAGGCAATCCCTGGCGTAATTAAAATTTGTGACAGTATAAAATTATTTTTTGAATAATTTACTATAGAAAAGTCAATCCCTGGCGCAATTAAAATTTGTGACAGTTGAAAATTATTTT
This sequence comes from Dioctria linearis, assembly GCA_963930735.1. Classification (NCBI taxonomy): domain Eukaryota; kingdom Metazoa; phylum Arthropoda; class Insecta; order Diptera; family Asilidae; genus Dioctria; species Dioctria linearis. The sequence goes on from CAWVNZ010003100.1 coordinate 6,417, forward strand.
TTGAATAATTTACTATAGAAAAGGCAATCCCTGGCGTAATTAAAATTTGTGACAGTTGAAAATAATTTTTTGAATAATTTACTATAGAAAAGTCAATCCCTGGCGCAATTAAAATTTGTGACAGTTGAAAATTATTTTTTGAATAATTTACTATAGAAAAGTCAATCCCTGGCGCAATTAAAATTTGTGACAGTTGAAAATTATTTTTTGAATAATTTACTATAGAAAAGTCAATCCCTGGCGCAATTAAAATTTGTGACAGTTGAAAATTATTTTTTGAATAATTTACTATAGAAAAGGCAATCCCTGGCGCAATTAAAATTTGCGACAGTATAAAATTATTTTTTGAATAATTTACTATAGAAAAGGCAATCCCTGGGATATTTAAAATTTGCGACAGTAGAAAATTATTTTTTGAATAATTTACTATAGAAAAGCCAATCCCTGGCGCAATTAAAATTTGTGACAGTATAAAATTATTTTTTGAATAATTTACTATAGAAAAGTCAATCCCTGGCGCAATTAAAATTTGCGACAGTATAAAATTATTTTTTGAATAATTTACTATATAAAAGGCAATCCCTGGCGCACATAAAATTTGCGACAGTATAAAATTAGTTTTTGAATAATTTACTATAGAAAAGGCAATCCCTGGCGCAATTAAAATTTGCGACAGTATAAAATTATTTTTTGAATAATTTACTATAGAAAAGGCAATCCCTGGGATATTTAAAATTTGCGACAGTAGAAAATTATTTTTTGAATAATTTACTATAGAAAAGGCAATCCCTGGCGCAATTAAAATTTGTGACAGTTGAAAATTATTTTTTGAATAATTTACTATAGAAAAGTCAATCCCTGGGATATTTAAAATTTGCGACAGTATAAAATTATTTTTTGAATAATTTACTATAGAAAAGTCAATCCCTGGCGCAATTAAAATTTGTGACAGTAAAAAATTATTTTTTGAATAATTTACTATAGAAAAGTCAATCCCTGGCGCACATAAAATTTGCGACAGTATAAAATTATTTTTTGAATAATTTACTATAGAAAAGGCAATCCCTGGCGTAATTAAAATTTGCGACAGTATAAAATTATTTTTTGAATAATTTACTATAGAAAAGTCAATCCCTGGCGCAATTAAAATTTGCGACAGTATAAAATTATTTTTTGAATAATTTACTATAGAAAAGGCAATCCCTGGCGCAATTAAAATTTGTGACAGTTGAAAATTATTTTTTGAATAATTTACTATAGAAAAGTCAATCCCTGGGATATTTAAAATTTGTGACAGTTGAAAATTATTTTTTGAATAATTTACTATAGAAAAGTCAATCCCTGGCGCAATTAAAATTTGTGACAGTATAAAATTATTTTTTGAATAATTTACTATAGAAAAGGCAATCCCTGGCGCAATTAAAATTTGTGACAGTTGAAAATTATTTTTTGAATAATTTACTTTAGAAAAGTCAATCCCTGGCGCAATTAAAATTTGTGACAGTATAAAATTAGTTTTTGAATAATTTACTATAGAAAAGGCAATCCCTGGCGCAATTAAAATTTGTGACAGTTGAAAATTATTTTTTGAATAATTTACTATAGAAAAGTCAATCCCTGGCGCAATTAAAATTTGTGACAGTAAAAAATTATTTTTTGAATAATTTACTATAGAAAAGTCAATCCCTGGCGCAATTAAAACTTGCGACAGTATAAAATTATTTTTTGAATAATTTACTATAGAAAAGGCAATCCCTGGCGCAATTAAAATTTGTGACAGTTGAAAATTATTTTTTGAATAATTTACTATAGAAAAGTCAATCCCTGGCGCAATTAAAATTTGTGACAGTATAAAATTATTTTTTGAATAATTTACTATAGAAAAGGCAATCCCTGGCGCACATAAAATTTGCGACAGTTGAAAATTAGTTTTTGAATAATTTACTATAGAAAAGGCAATCCCTGGCGCACATAAAATTTGCGACAGTATAAAATTAGTTTTTGAATAATTTACTATAGAAAAGGCAATCCCTGGCGCAATTAAAATTTGTGACAGTTGAAAATTATTTTTTGAATAATTTACTATAGAAAAGGCAATCCCTGGCGCACATAAAATTTGCGACAGTAGAAAATTATTTTTTGAATAATTTACTATAGAAAAGGCAATCCCTGGCGCACATAAAATATGCGACAGTATAAAATTAGTTTTTGAAAAATTTACTATAGAAAAGGCAATCCCTGGGATATTTAAAATTTGTGACAGTTGAAAATTAGTTTTTGAAAAATTTACTATAGAAAAGGCAATCCCTGGGATATTTAAAATTTGTGACAGTTGAAAATTATTTTTTGAATAATTTACTATAGAAAAGTCAATCCCTGGCGCAATTAAAATTTGTGACAGTATAAAATTAGTTTTTGAATAATTTACTATAGAAAAGGCAATCCCTGGCGCACATAAAATTTGCGACAGTTGAAAATTAGTTTTTGAATAATTTACTATAGAAAAGGCAATCCCTGGCGCACATAAAATTTGCGACAGTATAAAATTAGTTTTTGAAAAATTTACTATAGAAAAGGCAATCCCTGGCGCACATAAAATTTGCGACAGTATAAAATTATTTTTTGAATAATTTACTATAGAAAAGGCAATCCCTGGCGCACATAAAATTTGCGACAGTATAAAATTAGTTTTTGAAAAATTTACTATAGAAAAGGCAATCCCTGGCGCACATAAAATTTGCGACAGTATAAAATTAGTTTTTGAAAAATTTACTATAGAAAAGGCAATCCCTGGGATATTTAAAATTTGTGACAGTTGAAAATTAATTTTTGAAAAATTTACTATAGAAAAGGCAATCCCTGGGATATTTAAAATTTGTGACAGTATAAAATTAGTTTTTGAATAATTTACTATAGAAAAGGCAATCCCTGGCGCAATTAAAATTTGTGACAGTTGAAAATTATTTTTTGAATAATTTACTATAGAAAAGTCAATCCCTGGCGCACATAAAATTTGCGACAGTTGAAAATTATTTTTTGAATAATTTACTATAGAAAAGTCAATCCCTGGCGCAATTAAAATTTGTGACAGTATAAAATTAGTTTTTGAATAATTTACTATAGAAAAGGCAATCCCTGGCGCAATTAAAATTTGTGACAGTTGAAAATTATTTTTTGAATAATTTACTATAGAAAAGTCAATCCCTGGCGCAATTAAAATTTGTGACAGTATAAAATTAGTTTTTGAATAATTTACTATAGAAAAGGCAATCCCTGGCGCAATTAAAATTTGCGACAGTAGAAAATTATTTTTTGAATAATTTACTATAGAAAAGGCAATCCCTGGCGCAATTAAAATTTGTGACAGTTGAAAATTATTTTTTGAATAATTTACTATAGAAAAGTCAATCCCTGGCGCAATTAAAATTTGCGACAGTTGAAAATTATTTTTTGAATAATTTACTATAGAAAAGTCAATCCCTGGCGCACATAAAATTTGCGACAGTAAAAAATTATTTTTTGAATAATTTACTATAGAAAAGTCAATCCCTGGCGCACATAAAATTTGCGACAGTAAAAAATTATTTTTTGAATAATTTACTATAGAAAAGTCAATCCCTGGCGCAATTAAAATTTGTGACAGTATAAAATTAGTTTTTGAATAATTTACTATAGAAAAGGCAATCCCTGTCGCAATTAAAATTTGCGACAGTAGAAAATTATTTTTTGAATAATTTACTATAGAAAAGGCAATCCCTGGCGCAATTAAAATTTGTGACAGTTGAAAATTATTTTTTGAATAATTTACTATAGAAAAGGCAATCCCTGGCGTAATTAAAATTTGTGACAGTTGAAAATTATTTTTTGAATAATTTACTATAGAAAAGGCAATCCCTGGCGCACATAAAATTTGCGACAGTAAAAAATTATTTTTTGAATAATTTACTATAGAAAAGGCAATCCCTGGCGTAATTAAAATTTGTGACAGTATAAAATTATTTTTTGAATAATTTACTATAGAAAAGGCAATCCCTGGCGCACATAAAATTTGCGACAGTATAAAATTATTTTTTGAATAATTTACTATATAAAAGGCAATCCCTGGCGTAATTAAAATTTGCGACAGTATAAAATTAGTTTTTGAATAATTTACTATAGAAAAGGCAATCCCTGGCGTAATTAAAATTTGTGACAGTTGAAAATTATTTTTTGAATAATTTACTATAGAAAAGGCAATCCCTGGCGCACATAAAATTTGCGACAGTAAAAAATTATTTTTTGAATAATTTACTATAGAAAAGTCAAACCCTGGCGCACATAAAATTTGCGACAGTATAAAATTATTTTTTGAATAATTTACTATAGAAAAGGCAATCCCTGGCGTAATTAAAATTTGCGACAGTATAAAATTATTTTTTGAATAATTTACTATAGAAAAGTCAATCCCTGGCGCAATTAAAATTTGTGACAGTATAAAATTATTTTTTGAATAATTTACTATAGAAAAGTGAATCCCTGGCGCAATTAAAATTTGTGACAGTATAAAATTAGTTTTTGAATAATTTACTATAGAAAAGGCAATCCCTGGCGCAATTAAAATTTGTGACAGTTGAAAATTATTTTTTGAATAATTTACTATAGAAAAGTCAATCCCTGGCGTAATTAAAATTTGTGACAGTATAAAATTATTTTTTGAATAATTTACTATAGAAAAGGCAATCCCTGGCGTAATTAAAATTTGCGACAGTATAAAATTATTTTTTGAATAATTTACTATAGAAAAGGCAATCCCTGGCGTAATTAAAATTTGCGACAGTATAAAATTATTTTTTGAATAATTTACTATAGAAAAGGCAATCCCTGGCGCAATTAAAATTTGTGACAGTTGAAAATTATTTTTTGAATAATTTACTATAGAAAAGGCAATCCCTGGCGCACATAAAATTTGCGACAGTATAAAATTATTTTTTGAATAATTTACTATAGAAAAGGCAATCCCTGGCGTAATTAAAATTTGCGACAGTAGAAAATTATTTTTTGAATAATTTACTATAGAAAAGGCAATCCCTGGGATATTTAAAATTTGCGACAGTATAAAATTATTTTTTGAATAATTTACTATAGAAAAGGCAATCCCTGGCGCACATAAAATTTGCGACAGTATAAAATTATTTTTTGAATAATTTACTATAGAAAAGTCAATCCCTGGCGCAATTAAAATTTGTGACAGTATAAAATTAGTTTTTGAATAATTTACTATATAAAAGGCAATCCCTGGCGCAATTAAAATTTGTGACAGTTGAAAATTATTTTTTGAATAATTTACTATAGAAAAGGCAATCCCTGGCGTAATTAAAATTTGTGACAGTTGAAAATTATTTTTTGAATAATTTACTATAGAAAAGGCAATCCCTGGCGCACATAAAATTTGCGACAGTAAAAAATTATTTTTTGAATAATTTACTATAGAAAAGTCAATCCCTGGCGCACATAAAATTTGCGACAGTATAAAATTATTTTTTGAATAATTTACTATAGAAAAGGCAATCCCTGGCGTAATTAAAATTTGCGACAGTATAAAATTATTTTTTGAATAATTTACTATAGAAAAGGCAATCCCTGGCGCAATTAAAATTTGTGACAGTTGAAAATTATTTTTTGAATAATTTACTATAGAAAAGTCAATCCCTGGGATATTTAAAATTTGCGACAGTATAAAATTATTTTTTGAATAATTTACTATAGAAAAGGCAATCCCTGGCGCACATAAAATTTGCGACAGTATAAAATTATTTTTTGAATAATTTACTATAGAAAAGTCAATCCCTGGCGCAATTAAAATTTGTGACAGTATAAAATTATTTTTTGAATAATTTACTATAGAAAAAGCAATCCCTGGCGCAATTAAAATTTGTGACAGTTGAAAATTATTTTTTGAATAATTTACTATAGAAAAGGCAATCCCTGGCGCACATAAAATTTGCGACAGTAAAAAATTATTTTTTGAATAATTTACTATAGAAAAGTCAATCCCTGGCGCACATAAAATTTGCGACAGTATAAAATTATTTTTTGAATAATTTACTATAGAAAAGGCAATCCCTGGGATATTTAAAATTTGCGACAGTATAAAATTATTTTTTGAATAATTTACTATAGAAAAGGCAATCCCTGGCGCACATAAAATTTGCGACAGTATAAAATTATTTTTTGAATAATTTACTATAGAAAAGTCAATCCCTGGCGCAATTAAAATTTGCGACAGTAGAAAATTATTTTTTGAATAATTTACTATAGAAAAGGCAATCCCTGGCGCAATTAAAATTTGTGACAGTTGAAAATTATTTTTTGAATAATTTACTATAGAAAAGTCAATCCCTGGCGCAATTAAAATTTGCGACAGTTGAAAATTATTTTTTGAATAATTTACTATAGAAAAGTCAATCCCTGGCGCAATTAAAATTTGTGACAGTTGAAAATTATTTTTTGAATAATTTACTATAGAAAAGTCAATCCCTGGCGCAATTAAAATTTGCGACAGTTGAAAATTATTTTTTGAATAATTTACTATAGAAAAGTCAATCCCTGGCGCAATTAAAATTTGTGACAGTATAAAATTAGTTTTTGAATAATTTACTATAGAAAAGGCAATCCCTGGCGCAATTAAAATTTGTGACAGTTGAAAATTATTTTTTGAATAATTTACTATAGAAAAGTCAATCCCTGGCGCAATTAAAATTTGTGACAGTATAAAATTAGTTTTTGAATAATTTACTATAGAAAAGGCAATCCCTGGCGCAATTAAAATTTGCGACAGTAGAAAATTATTTTTTGAATAATTTACTATAGAAAAGGCAATCCCTGGGATATTTAAAATTTGCGACAGTATAAAATTATTTTTTGAATAATTTACTATAGAAAAGGCAATCCCTGGCGCACATAAAATTTGCGACAGTATAAAATTATTTTTTGAATAATTTACTATAGAAAAGTCAATCCCTGGCGCAATTAAAATTTGCGACAGTAGAAAATTATTTTTTGAATAATTTACTATAGAAAAGGCAATCCCTGGCGCAATTAAAATTTGTGACAGTTGAAAATTATTTTTTGAATAATTTACTATAGAAAAGTCAATCCCTGGCGCAATTAAAATTTGTGACAGTTGAAAATTATTTTTTGAATAATTTACTATAGAAAAGTCAATCCCTGGCGCAATTAAAATTTGCGACAGTTGAAAATTATTTTTTGAATAATTTACTATAGAAAAGTCAATCCCTGGCGCAATTAAAATTTGTGACAGTATAAAATTAGTTTTTGAATAATTTACTATAGAAAAGGCAATACCTGGCGTAATTAAAATTTGCGACAGTAGAAAATTATTTTTTGAATAATTTACTATAGAAAAGGCAATCCCTGGGATATTTAAAATTTGCGACAGTATAAAATTATTTTTTGAATAATTTACTATAGAAAAGGCAATCCCTGGGATATTTAAAATTTGCGACAGTATAAAATTATTTTTTGAATAATTTACTATAGAAAAGGCAATCCCTGGCGCACATAAAATTTGCGACAGTTGAAAATTATTTTTTGAATAATTTACTATAGAAAAGTCAATCCCTGGCGCAATTAAAATTTGTGACAGTATAAAATTAGTTTTTGAATAATTTACTATAGAAAAGGCAATCCCTGGCGCAATTAAAATTTGTGACAGTTGAAAATTATTTTTTGAATAATTTACTATAGAAAAGTCAATCCCTGGCGCAATTAAAATTTGTGACAGTATAAAATTAGTTTTTGAATAATTTACTATAGAAAAGGCAATCCCTGGCGCAATTAAAATTTGCGACAGTAGAAAATTATTTTTTGAATAATTTACTATAGAAAAGGCAATCCCTGGCGCAATTAAAATTTGTGACAGTTGAAAATTATTTTTTGAATAATTTACTATAGAAAAGTCAATCCCTGGCGCAATTAAAATTTGTGACAGTATAAAATTATTTTTTGAATAATTTACTATAGAAAAGGCAATCCCTGGGATATTTAAAATTTGCGACAGTATAAAATTATTTTTTGAATAATTTACTATAGAAAAGGCAATCCCTGGCGCACATAAAATTTGCGACAGTATAAAATTATTTTTTGAATAATTTACTATAGAAAAGTCAATCCCTGGCGCAATTAAAATTTGTGACAGTATAAAATTAGTTTTTGAATAATTTACTATAGAAAAGGCAATCCCTGGCGCAATTAAAATTTGTGACAGTATAAAATTAGTTTTTGAATAATTTACTATAGAAAAGGCAATCCCTGGCGCAATTAAAATTTGTGACAGTTGAAAATTATTTTTTGAATAATTTACTATAGAAAAGTCAATCCTGGCGCAATTAAAATTTGTGACAGTATAAAATTATTTTTTGAATAATTTACTATAGAAAAGGCAATCCCTGGCGTAATTAAAATTTGCGACAGTAGAAAATTATTTTTTGAATAATTTACTATAGAAAAGGCAATCCCTGGGATATTTAAAATTTGCGACAGTATAAAATTATTTTTTGAATAATTTACTATAGAAAAGGCAATCCCTGGCGCACATAAAATTTGCGACAGTATAAAATTATTTTTTGAATAATTTACTATAGAAAAGTCAATCCCTGGCGCAATTAAAATTTGTGACAGTATAAAATTAGTTTTGAATAATTTACTATAGAAAAGGCAATCCCTGGCGCAATTAAAATTTGTGGACAGTTGAAAATTATTTTTTGAATAATTTACTATAGAAAAGGCAATCCCTGGCGCAATTAAAATTTGTGACAGTTGAAAATTATTTTTTGAATAATTTACTATAGAAAAGTCAATCCCTGGCGCAATTAAAATTTGTGACAGTAAAAAAATTATTTTTTGAATAATTTACTATAGAAAAGTCAATCCCTGGCGCACATAAAATTGCGACAGTATAAAAATTATTTTTTGAATAATTTACTATAGAAAAGTCAATCCCTGGCGCAATTAAAATTTGTGACAGTTGAAAATTATTTTTTGAATAATTTACTATAGAAAAGTCAATCCCTGGCGTAATTAAAATTTGTGACAGTATAAAATTATTTTTTTGAATAATTTACTATAGAAAAGGCAATCCCTGGCGCAATTAAAATTTGTGACAGTTGAAAATTATTTTTTGAATAATTTACTATAGAAAAGGCAATCCCTGCGTAATTAAAATTTGCGACAGTATAAAATTAGTTTTTGAAAAATTTACTATAGAAAAGTCAATCCCTGGCGCAATTAAAATTTGTGACAGTATAAAATTATTTTTTGAATAATTTACTATAGAAAAGGCAATCCCTGGCGTAATTAAAATTTGCGACAGTATAAAAATTATTTTTTGAATAATTTACTATAGAAAAGGCAATCCCTGGCGCACATAAAATTTGTGACAGTATAAAATTATTTTTGAAAAATTTACTATAGAAAAGGCAATCCCTGGCGCACATAAATTTGCGACAGTATAAAATTATTTTTTGAATAATTTACTATAGAAAAGGCAATCCCTGGCGCAATTAAAATTTGCGACAGTATAAAATTATTTTTTGAATAATTTACTATATAAAAAGGCAATCCCTGGCGTAATTAAAATTTGCGACAGTATAAAATTAGTTTTTGAATAATTTACTATAGAAAAGTCAATCCCTGGCTTAATTAAAATTTGTGACAGTTGAAAATTATTTTTTGAATAATTTACTATAGAAAAGTCAATCCCTGGCGCAATTAAAATTTGTGACAGTAAAAAATTATTTTTTGAATAATTTACTATAGAAAAGTCAATCCCTGGCGCACATAAAATTTGCGACAGTATAAAATTATTTTTTGAATAATTTACTATAGAAAAGGCAATCCCTGGCGCACATAAAATTTGTGACAGTTGAAAATTATTTTTTGAAAAATTTACTATAGAAAAGGCAATCCCTGGCGCACATAAAATTTGCGGACAGTATAAAATTATTTTTTGAATAATTTACTATAGAAAAGGCAATCCCTGGCGCACATAAAATTTGCGACAGTATAAAATTATTTTTGAATAATTTACTATAGAAAAGTCAATCCCTGGCGCAATTAAAATTTGCGACAGTATAAAATTATTTTTTGAATAATTTACTATAGAAAAGTCAATCCCTGGCGTAATTAAAATTTGCGACAGTATAAAATTAGTTTTTGAAAAATTTACTATAGAAAAGTCAATCCCTGGCGCAATTAAAATTTGTGACAGTTGAAAATTATTTTTTGAATAATTTACTATAGAAAAGTCAATCCTGGCGCAATTAAAATTTGCGACAGTATAAAATTATTTTTTGAATAATTTACTATAGAAAAGGCAATCCCTGGCGTAATTAAAATTTGTGACAGTATAAAATTAGTTTTTGAATAATTTACTATAGAAAAGTCAATCCTGGCGCACATAAAATTTGCGACAGTATAAAATTATTTTTTGAATAATTTACTATAGAAAAGGCAATCCCTGGCGTAATTAAAATTTGCGACAGTATAAAATTATTTTTGAATAATTTACTATAGAAAAGTCAATCCCTGGCGCAATTAAAATTTGCGACAGTATAAAATTGTTTTTTGAATAATTTACTATAGAAAAGGCAATCCCTGGCGCAATTAAAATTTGTGACAGTTGAAAATTATTTTTTGAATAATTTACTATAGAAAAGTCAATCCCTGGCGCAATTAAAATTTGTGACAGTAAAAAATTATTTTTTGAATAATTTACTATAGAAAAGTCAATCCCTGGCGTAATTAAAATTTGCGACAGTATAAAATTAGTTTTTGAATAATTTACTATAGAAAAGGCAATCCCTGGCGCAATTAAAATTTGTGACAGTTGAAAATTATTTTTTGAATAATTTACTATAGAAAAGGCAATCCCTGGGATATTTAAAATTTGCGACAGTATAAAATTAGTTTTTGAATAATTTACTATAGAAAAGGCAATCCCTGGCGCAATTAAAATTTGCGACAGTATAAAATTATTTTTTGAATAATTTACTATAGAAAAGGCAATCCCTGGGATATTTAAAATTTGCGACAGTAGAAAATTATTTTTTGAATAATTTACTATAGAAAAGGCAATCCCTGGCGCAATTAAAATTTGTGACAGTTGAAAATTATTTTTTGAATAATTTACTATAGAAAAGTCAATCCCTGGCGCAATTAAAATTTGCGACAGTATAAAATTATTTTTTGAATAATTTACTATATAAAAGGCAATCCCTGGCGCACATAAAATTTGCGACAGTATAAAATTAGTTTTTTAATAATTTACTATAGAAAAGGCAATCCCTGGCGCACATAAAATTTGTGACAGTATAAAATTATTTTTTGAATAATTTACTATAGAAAAGGCAATCCCTGGCGCAATTAAAATTTGTGACAGTTGAAAATTATTTTTTGAATAATTTACTATAGAAAAGTCAATCCCCTGGCGCAATTAAAATTTGCGACAGTATAAAATTATTTTTTGAATAATTTACTATATAAAAGGCAATCCCTGGGATATTTAAAATTTGCGACAGTATAAAATTATTTTTTGAATAATTTACTATAGAAAAGTCAATCCCTGGCGCAATTAAAATTTGCGACAGTTGAAAATTATTTTTTGAATAATTTACTATAGAAAAGGCAATCCCTGGCGTAATTAAAATTTGTGACAGTTGAAAATTATTTTTTGAATAATTTACTATAGAAAAGGCAATCCCTGGCGTAATTAAAATTTGCGACAGTATAAAATTATTTTTTGAATAATTTACTATAGAAAAGGCAATCCTGGCGCACATAAAATTTGCGACAGTATAAAATATTTTTTGAATAATTTACTATAGAAAAGGCAATCCTGGCGCAATTAAAATTTGTGACAGTTGAAAATTATTTTTTGAATAATTTACTATAGAAAAGTCAATCCACTGGCGTAATTAAAATTTGCGACAGTATAAAATTAGTTTTTGAAAAATTTACTATAGAAAAGGCAATCCCTGGGATATTTAAAATTTGCGACAGTAGAAAATTAGTTTTTGAAAAATTTACTATATAAAAGGCAATCCCTGGCGCACATAAAATTGCGACAGTATAAAATTATTTTTTGAATAATTTACTATAGATAAGGCAATCCCTGGCGCAATTAAAATTTGTGACAGTTGAAAATTATTTTTTGAATAATTTACTATAGAAAAGGCAATCCCTGGCGTAATTAAAATTTGTGACAGTTGAAAATTATTTTTTGAATAATTTACTATAGAGAAAAGTCAATCCCTGGCGCAATTAAAATTTGCGACAGTTGAAAATTATTTTTTGAATAATTTACTATAGAAAAGTCAATCCCTGGCGCACATAAAATTTGCGACAGTATAAAATTATTTTTTGAATAATTTACTATAGAAAAGGCAATCCCTGGCGCACATAAAATTTGTGACAGTTGAAAATTATTTTTTGAAAAATTTACTATAGAAAAGGCAATCCCTGGCGCACATAAAATTTGCGACAGTATAAAATTATTTTTTGAATAATTTACTATAGAAAAGGCAATCCCTGGCGTAATTAAAATTTGTGACAGTTGAAAATTATTTTTTGAATAATTTACTATAGAAAAGTCAATCCCTGGCGCAATTAAAATTTGTGACAGTTGAAAATTATTTTTTGAATAATTTACTATAGAAAAGTCAATCCCTGGCGCAATTAAAATTTGCGACAGTATAAAATTATTTTTTGAATAATTTACTATATAAAAGGCAATCCTGGCGCACATAAAATTTGCGACAGTATAAAATTAGTTTTTGAATAATTTACTATAGAAAAGGCAATCCCTGGCGCACATAAAATTTGTGACAGTATAAAATTATTTTTTGAATAATTTACTATAGAAAAGGCAATCCTGGCGCAATTAAAATTTGTGACAGTTGAAAATTATTTTTTGAATAATTTACTATAGAAAAGTCAATCCCTGGCGCAATTAAAATTTGCGACAGTATAAAATTATTTTTTGAATAATTTACTATATAAAAGGCAATCCCTGGGATATTTAAAATTTGCGACAGTATAAAATTATTTTTTGAATAATTTACTATAGAAAAGTCAATCCCTGGCGCAATTAAAATTTGCGACAGTTGAAAATTATTTTTTGAATAATTTACTATAGAAAAGGCAATCCCTGGCGTAATTAAAATTTGTGACAGTTGAAAATTATTTTTTGAATAATTTACTATAGAAAAGGCAATCCCTGGCGTAATTAAAATTTGCGACAGTATAAAATTATTTTTTGAATAATTTACTATAGAAAAGGCAATCCCTGGCGCACATAAAATTTGCGACAGTATAAAATTATTTTTTGAATAATTTACTATAGAAAAGGCAATCCCTGGCGCAATTAAAATTTGTGACAGTTGAAAATTATTTTTTGAATAATTTACTATAGAAAAGTCAATCCCTGGCGTAATTAAAATTTGCGACAGTATAAAATTAGTTTTTGAAAAATTTACTATAGAAAAGGCAATCCCCTGGGATATTTAAAATTTGCGACAGTAGAAAATTAGTTTTGAAAAATTTACTATATAAAAGGCAATCCCTGGCGCACATAAAATTTGCGACAGTATAAAATTATTTTTTGAATAATTTACTATAGAAAAGGCAATCCCTGGCGCAATTAAAATTTGTGACAGTTGAAAATTATTTTTTGAATAATTTACTATAGAAAAGGCAATCCCTGGCGTAATTAAAATTTGTGACAGTTGAAAATTATTTTTTGAATAATTTACTATAGAAAAGTCAATCCTGGCGCAATTAAAATTTGCGACAGTTGAAAATTATTTTTTGAATAATTTACTATATAAAAGGCAATCCCTGGGATATTTAAAATTTGCGACAGTTGAAAATTATTTTTTGAATAATTTACTATAGAAAAGTCAATCCCTGGCGCACATAAAATTTGCGACAGTATAAAATTATTTTTTGAATAATTTACTATAGAAAAGGCAATCCCTGGCGCACATAAAATTTGTGACAGTTGAAAATTATTTTTTGAAAAATTTACTATAGAAAAGGCAATCCCTGGCGCACATAAAATTTGCGACAGTATAAAATTATTTTTTGAATAATTTACTATAGAAAAGGCAATCCCTGCGCACATAAAATTTGCGACAGTATAAAATTATTTTTTGAATAATTTACTATAGAAAAGGCAATCCCTGGCGCAATTAAAATTTGCGACAGTATAAAATTATTTTTTGAATAATTTACTATAGAAAAGTCAATCCCTGGCGTAATTAAAATTTGCGACAGTATAAAATTAGTTTTTGAAAAATTTACTATAGAAAAGTCAATCCCTGGCGCAATTAAAATTTGCGACAGTATAAAATTATTTTTTGAATAATTTACTATAGAAAAGTCAATCCCTGGCGCAATTAAAATTTGCGACAGTAGAAAATTATTTTTTGAATAATTTACTATAGAAAAGGCAATCCCTGGGATATTTAAAATTTGCGACAGTATAAAATTAGTTTTTGAAAAATTTACTATAGAAAAGGCAATCCCTGGCGCACATAAAATTTGCGACAGTATAAAATTAGTTTTTGAAAAATTTACTATAGAAAAGGCAATCCCTGGCGTAATTAAAATTTGCGACAGTTGAAAATTATTTTTGAATAATTTACTATAGAAAAGTCAATCCTGGCGTAATTAAAATTTGTGACAGTTGAAATTATTTTTTGAATAATTTACTATAGAAAAGTCAATCCCTGGCGCACATAAAATTTGCGACAGTAAAAAATTATTTTTTGAATAATTTACTATAGAAAAGGCAATCCCTGGCGCACATAAAATTTGTGACAGTTGAAAATTATTTTTGAAAAATTTACTATAGAAAAGGCAATCCCTGGCGCACATAAAATTTGCGACAGTATAAAATTATTTTTTGAATAATTTACTATAGAAAAGGCAATCCCTGGCGCACATAAAATTTGCGACAGTATAAAATTATTTTTTGAATAATTTACTATAGAAAAGGCAATCCCTGGCGCAATTAAAATTTGCGACAGTATAAAATTATTTTTTGAATAATTTACTATAGAAAAGGCAATCCCTGGCGTAATTAAAATTTGTGACAGTAAAAAATTATTTTTTGAATAATTTACTATAGAAAAGTCAATCCCTGGCGCACATAAAATTTGCGACAGTATAAAATTATTTTTTGAATAATTTACTATAGAAAAGTCAATCCCTGGCGCAATTAAAATTTGTGACAGTTGAAAATTATTTTTTGAATAATTTACTATAGAAAAGTCAATCCCTGGCGCAATTAAAATTTGCGACAGTATAAAATTATTTTTTGAATAATTTACTATAGAAAAGGCAATCCCTGGCGTAATTAAAATTTGTGACAGTATAAAATTAGTTTTTGAATAATTTACTATAGAAAAGGCAATCCCTGGCGCACATAAAATTTGTGACAGTTGAAAATTATTTTTTGAAAAATTTACTATAGAAAAGGCAATCCCTGGCGCAATTAAAATTTGTGACAGTTGAAAATTATTTTTTGAATAATTTACTATAGAAAAGTCAATCCCTGGCGCAATTAAAATTTGTGACAGTTGAAAATTATTTTTTGAATAATTTACTATAGAAAAGGCAATCCCTGGCGTAATTAAAATTTGCGACAGTATAAAATTATTTTTTGAATAATTTACTATAGAAAAGTCAATCCCTGGCGCAATTAAAATTTGTGACAGTATAAAATTAGTTTTTGAATAATTTACTATAGAAAAGGCAATCCCTGGGATATTTAAAATTTGTGACAGTAAAAAATTATTTTTTGAATAATTTACTATAGAAAAGTCAATCCCTGGCGCACATAAAATTTGCGACAGTATAAAATTATTTTTTGAATAATTTACTATAGAAAAGTCAATCCCTGGCGCAATTAAAATTTGTGACAGTTGAAAATTATTTTTTGAATAATTTACTATAGAAAAGGCAATCCCTGGCGCAGTTAAAATTTGCGACAGTATAAAATTATTTTTTGAATAATTTACTATAGAAAAGGCAATCCCTGGCGTAATTAAAATTTGTGACAGTATAAAATTATTTTTTGAATAATTTACTATAGAAAAGTCAATCCCTGGCGCAATTAAAATTTGTGACAGTTGAAAATTATTTTTTGAATAATTTACTATAGAAAAGGCAATCCCTGGCGTAATTAAAATTTGTGACAGTTGAAAATTATTTTTTGAATAATTTACTATAGAAAAGTCAATCCCTGGCGCAATTAAAATTTGTGACAGTAGAAAATTATTTTTTGAATAATTTACTATAGAAAAGTCAATCCCTGGCGCAATTAAAATTTGTGACAGTTGAAAATTATTTTTTGAATAATTTACTATAGAAAAGTCAATCCCTGGCGCAATTAAAATTTGTGACAGTTGAAAATTATTTTTTGAATAATTTACTATAGAAAAGGCAATCCCTGGCGCAATTAAAATTTGCGACAGTATAAAATTATTTTTTGAATAATTTACTATAGAAAAGGCAATCCCTGGGATATTTAAAATTTGCGACAGTAGAAAATTATTTTTTGAATAATTTACTATAGAAAAGGCAATCCCTGGCGCAATTAAAATTTGCGACAGTATAAAATTATTTTTTGAATAATTTACTATAGAAAAGGCAATCCCTGGCGTAATTAAAATTTGTGACAGTAAAAAATTATTTTTTGAATAATTTACTATAGAAAAGTCAATCCCTGGCGCACATAAAATTTGCGACAGTATAAAATTATTTTTTGAATAATTTACTATAGAAAAGGCAATCCCTGGCGTAATTAAAATTTGTGACAGTAAAAAATTATTTTTTGAATAATTTACTATAGAAAAGTCAATCCCTGGCGCACATAAAATTTGCGACAGTATAAAATTATTTTTTGAATAATTTACTATAGAAAAGGCAATCCCTGGCGCACATAAAATTTGCGACAGTATAAAATTATTTTTTGAATAATTTACTATAGAAAAGGCAATCCCTGGCGCAATTAAAATTTGCGACAGTATAAAATTATTTTTTGAATAATTTACTATAGAAAAGGCAATCCCTGGGATATTTAAAATTTGCGACAGTAGAAAATTATTTTTTGAATAATTTACTATAGAAAAGGCAATCCCTGGCGCAATTAAAATTTGCGACAGTATAAAATTATTTTTTGAATAATTTACTATAGAAAAGGCAATCCCTGGCGCAATTAAAATTTGCGACAGTATAAAATTATTTTTTGAATAATTTACTATAGAAAAGGCAATCCCTGGCGTAATTAAAATTTGTGACAGTAAAAAATTATTTTTTGAATAATTTACTATAGAAAAGTCAATCCCTGGCGCACATAAAATTTGCGACAGTATAAAATTATTTTTTGAATAATTTACTATAGAAAAGTCAATCCCTGGCGCAATTAAAATTTGTGACAGTTGAAAATTATTTTTTGAATAATTTACTATAGAAAAGTCAATCCCTGGCGCAATTAAAATTTGCGACAGTATAAAATTATTTTTTGAATAATTTACTATAGAAAAGGCAATCCCTGGCGTAATTAAAATTTGTGACAGTATAAAATTAGTTTTTGAATAATTTACTATAGAAAAGGCAATCCCTGGCGCACATAAAATTTGTGACAGTTGAAAATTATTTTTTGAAAAATTTACTATAGAAAAGGCA
Source organism: Dioctria linearis (assembly GCA_963930735.1). Classification (NCBI taxonomy): domain Eukaryota; kingdom Metazoa; phylum Arthropoda; class Insecta; order Diptera; family Asilidae; genus Dioctria; species Dioctria linearis. Next base: position 24,165 of record CAWVNZ010003100.1, read on the forward strand.
ATCCCTGGCGCAATTAAAATTTGTGACAGTTGAAAATTATTTTTTGAATAATTTACTATAGAAAAGTCAATCCCTGGCGCAATTAAAATTTGTGACAGTTGAAAATTATTTTTTGAATAATTTACTATAGAAAAGGCAATCCCTGGCGTAATTAAAATTTGCGACAGTATAAAATTATTTTTTGAATAATTTACTATAGAAAAGTCAATCCCTGGCGCAATTAAAATTTGTGACAGTATAAAATTAGTTTTTGAATAATTTACTATAGAAAAGGCAATCCCTGGGATATTTAAAATTTGTGACAGTAAAAAATTATTTTTTGAATAATTTACTATAGAAAAGTCAATCCCTGGCGCACATAAAATTTGCGACAGTATAAAATTATTTTTTGAATAATTTACTATAGAAAAGTCAATCCCTGGCGCAATTAAAATTTGTGACAGTTGAAAATTATTTTTTGAATAATTTACTATAGAAAAGGCAATCCCTGGCGCAGTTAAAATTTGCGACAGTATAAAATTATTTTTTGAATAATTTACTATAGAAAAGGCAATCCCTGGCGTAATTAAACTTTGTGACAGTATAAAATTATTTTTTGAATAATTTACTATAGAAAAGTCAATCCCTGGCGCAATTAAAATTTGTGACAGTTGAAAATTATTTTTTGAATAATTTACTATAGAAAAGGCAATCCCTGGCGTAATTAAAATTTGTGACAGTTGAAAATTATTTTTTGAATAATTTACTATAGAAAAGTCAATCCCTGGCGCAATTAAAATTTGTGACAGTTGAAAATTATTTTTTGAATAATTTACTATAGAAAAGTCAATCCCTGGCGCAATTAAAATTTGTGACAGTTGAAAATTATTTTTTGAATAATTTACTATAGAAAAGTCAATCCCTGGCGCAATTAAAATTTGTGACAGTTGAAAATTATTTTTTGAATAATTTACTATAGAAAAGGCAATCCCTGGCGCAATTAAAATTTGCGACAGTATAAAATTATTTTTTGAATAATTTACTATAGAAAAGGCAATCCCTGGGATATTTAAAATTTGCGACAGTAGAAAATTATTTTTTGAATAATTTACTATAGAAAAGGCAATCCCTGGCGCAATTAAAATTTGTGACAGTATAAAATTATTTTTTGAATAATTTACTATAGAAAAGTCAATCCCTGGCGCAATTAAAATTTGCGACAGTATAAAATTATTTTTTGAATAATTTACTATATAAAAGGCAATCCCTGGCGCACATAAAATTTGCGACAGTATAAAATTAGTTTTTGAATAATTTACTATAGAAAAGGCAATCCCTGGCGCAATTAAAATTTGCGACAGTATAAAATTATTTTTTGAATAATTTACTATAGAAAAGGCAATCCCTGGGATATTTAAAATTTGCGACAGTAGAAAATTATTTTTTGAATAATTTACTATAGAAAAGGCAATCCCTGGCGCAATTAAAATTTGTGACAGTTGAAAATTATTTTTTGAATAATTTACTATAGAAAAGTCAATCCCTGGGATATTTAAAATTTGCGACAGTATAAAATTATTTTTTGAATAATTTACTATAGAAAAGTCAATCCCTGGCGCAATTAAAATTTGTGACAGTAAAAAATTATTTTTTGAATAATTTACTATAGAAAAGTCAATCCCTGGCGCACATAAAATTTGCGACAGTATAAAATTATTTTTTGAATAATTTACTATAGAAAAGGCAATCCCTGGCGTAATTAAAATTTGCGACAGTATAAAATTATTTTTTGAATAATTTACTATAGAAAAGTCAATCCCTGGCGCAATTAAAATTTGCGACAGTATAAAATTATTTTTTGAATAATTTACTATAGAAAAGGCAATCCCTGGCGTAATTAAAATTTGTGACAGTTGAAAATTATTTTTTGAATAATTTACTATAGAAAAGTCAATCCCTGGGATATTTAAAATTTGTGACAGTTGAAAATTATTTTTTGAATAATTTACTATAGAAAAGTCAATCCCTGGCGCAATTAAAATTTGTGACAGTATAAAATTATTTTTTGAATAATTTACTATAGAAAAGGCAATCCCTGGCGCAATTAAAATTTGTGACAGTTGAAAATTATTTTTTGAATAATTTACTATAGAAAAGTCAATCCCTGGCGCAATTAAAATTTGTGACAGTATAAAATTAGTTTTTGAATAATTTACTATAGAAAAGGCAATCCCTGGCGCAATTAAAATTTGTGACAGTTGAAAATTATTTTTTGAATAATTTACTATAGAAAAGTCAATCCCTGGCGCAATTAAAATTTGTGACAGTAAAAAATTATTTTTTGAATAATTTACTATAGAAAAGTCAATCCTTGGCGCAATTAAAATTTGCGACAGTATAAAATTATTTTTTGAATAATTTACTATAGAAAAGGCAATCCCTGGCGCAATTAAAATTTGTGACAGTTGAAAATTATTTTTTGAATAATTTACTATAGAAAAGTCAATCCCTGGCGCAATTAAAATTTGTGACAGTATAAAATTATTTTTTGAATAATTTACTATAGAAAAGGCAATCCCTGGCGCACATAAAATTTGCGACAGTTGAAAATTAGTTTTTGAATAATTTACTATAGAAAAGGCAATCCCTGGCGCACATAAAATTTGCGACAGTATAAAATTAGTTTTTGAATAATTTACTATAGAAAAGGCAATCCCTGGCGCAATTAAAATTTGTGACAGTTGAAAATTATTTTTTGAATAATTTACTATAGAAAAGGCAATCCCTGGCGCACATAAAATTTGCGACAGTAGAAAATTATTTTTTGAATAATTTACTATAGAAAAGGCAATCCCTGGCGCACATAAAATTTGCGACAGTATAAAATTAGTTTTTGAAAAATTTACTATAGAAAAGGCAATCCCTGGGATATTTAAAATTTGTGACAGTTGAAAATTAGTTTTTGAAAAATTTACTATAGAAAAGGCAATCCCTGGGATATTTAAAATTTGTGACAGTTGAAAATTATTTTTTGAATAATTTACTATAGAAAAGTCAATCCCTGGCGCAATTAAAATTTGTGACAGTATAAAATTAGTTTTTGAATAATTTACTATAGAAAAGGCAATCCCTGGCGCACATAAAATTTGCGACAGTTGAAAATTAGTTTTTGAATAATTTACTATAGAAAAGGCAATCCCTGGCGCACATAAAATTTGCGACAGTATAAAATTAGTTTTTGAAAAATTTACTATAGAAAAGGCAATCCCTGGCGCACATAAAATTTGCGACAGTATAAAATTATTTTTTGAATAATTTACTATAGAAAAGGCAATCCCTGGCGCACATAAAATTTGCGACAGTATAAAATTAGTTTTTGAAAAATTTACTATAGAAAAGGCAATCCCTGGCGCACATAAAATTTGCGACAGTATAAAATTAGTTTTTGAAAAATTTACTATAGAAAAGGCAATCCCTGGGATATTTAAAATTTGTGACAGTTGAAAATTAGTTTTTGAAAAATTTACTATAGAAAAGGCAATCCCTGGGATATTTAAAATTTGTGACAGTATAAAATTAGTTTTTGAATAATTTACTATAGAAAAGGCAATCCCTGGCGCAATTAAAATTTGTGACAGTTGAAAATTATTTTTTGAATAATTTACTATAGAAAAGTCAATCCCTGGCGCACATAAAATTTGCGACAGTTGAAAATTATTTTTTGAATAATTTACTATAGAAAAGTCAATCCCTGGCGCAATTAAAATTTGTGACAGTATAAAATTAGTTTTTGAATAATTTACTATAGAAAAGGCAATCCCTGGCGCAATTAAAATTTGTGACAGTTGAAAATTATTTTTTGAATAATTTACTATAGAAAAGTCAATCCCTGGCGCAATTAAAATTTGTGACAGTATAAAATTAGTTTTTGAATAATTTACTATAGAAAAGGCAATCCCTGGCGCAATTAAAATTTGCGACAGTAGAAAATTATTTTTTGAATAATTTACTATAGAAAAGGCAATCCCTGGCGCAATTAAAATTTGTGACAGTTGAAAATTATTTTTTGAATAATTTACTATAGAAAAGTCAATCCCTGGCGCAATTAAAATTTGCGACAGTTGAAAATTATTTTTTGAATAATTTACTATAGAAAAGTCAATCCCTGGCGCACATAAAATTTGCGACAGTAAAAAATTATTTTTTGAATAATTTACTATAGAAAAGTCAATCCCTGGCGCACATAAAATTTGCGACAGTAAAAAATTATTTTTTGAATAATTTACTATAGAAAAGTCAATCCCTGGCGCAATTAAAATTTGTGACAGTATAAAATTAGTTTTTGAATAATTTACTATAGAAAAGGCAATCCCTGGCGCAATTAAAATTTGCGACAGTAGAAAATTATTTTTTGAATAATTTACTATAGAAAAGGCAATCCCTGGCGCAATTAAAATTTGTGACAGTTGAAAATTATTTTTTGAATAATTTACTATAGAAAAGGCAATCCCTGGCGTAATTAAAATTTGTGACAGTTGAAAATTATTTTTTGAATAATTTACTATAGAAAAGGTAATCCCTGGCGCACATAAAATTTGCGACAGTAAAAAATTATTTTTTGAATAATTTACTATAGAAAAGGCAATCCCTGGCGTAATTAAAATTTGTGACAGTATAAAATTATTTTTTGAATAATTTACTATAGAAAAGGCAATCCCTGGCGCACATAAAATTTGCGACAGTATAAAATTATTTTTTGAATAATTTACTATATAAAAGGCAATCCCTGGCGTAATTAAAATTTGCGACAGTATAAAATTAGTTTTTGAATAATTTACTATAGAAAAGGCAATCCCTGGCGTAATTAAAATTTGTGACAGTTGAAAATTATTTTTTGAATAATTTACTATAGAAAAGGCAATCCCTGGCGCACATAAAATTTGCGACAGTAAAAAATTATTTTTTGAATAATTTACTATAGAAAAGTCAATCCCTGGCGCACATAAAATTTGCTACAGTATAAAATTATTTTTTGAATAATTTACTATAGAAAAGGCAATCCCTGGCGTAATTAAAATTTGCGACAGTATAAAATTATTTTTTGAATAATTTACTATAGAAAAGGCAATCCCTGGCGCAATTAAAATTTGTGACAGTTGAAAATTATTTTTTGAATAATTTACTATAGAAAAGTCAATCCCTGGGATATTTAAAATTTGCGACAGTATAAAATTATTTTTTGAATAATTTACTATAGAAAAGGCAATCCCTGGCGCACATAAAATTTGCGACAGTATAAAATTATTTTTTGAATAATTTACTATAGAAAAGTCAATCCCTGGCGCAATTAAAATTTGTGACAGTATAAAATTAGTTTTTGAATAATTTACTATAGAAAAGGCAATCCCTGGCGCAATTAAAATTTGTGACAGTTGAAAATTATTTTTTGAATAATTTACTATAGAAAAGGCAATCCCTGGCGTAATTAAAATTTGTGACAGTTGAAAATTATTTTTTGAATAATTTACTATAGAAAAGGCAATCCCTGGCGCACATAAAATTTGCGACAGTAAAAAATTATTTTTTGAATAATTTACTATAGAAAAGTCAATCCCTGGCGCACATAAAATTTGTGACAGTATAAAATTATTTTTTGAATAATTTACTATAGAAAAGTCAATCCCTGGCGCAATTAAAATTTGTGACAGTATAAAATTAGTTTTTGAAAAATTTACTATATAAAAGGCAATCCCTGGCGTAATTAAAATTTGCGACAGTATAAAATTATTTTTTGAATAATTTACTATAGAAAAGTCAATCCCTGGCGCAATTAAAATTTGCGACAGTATAAAATTATTTTTTGAATAATTTACTATAGAAAAGGCAATCCCTGGCGCAATTAAAATTTGTGACAGTTGAAAATTATTTTTTGAATAATTTACTATAGAAAAGTCAATCCCTGGCGCAATTAAAATTTGCGACAGTTGAAAATTATTTTTTGAATAATTTACTATAGAAAAGTCAATCCCTGGCGCACATAAAATTTGCGACAGTATAAAATTATTTTTTGAATAATTTACTATAGAAAAGGCAATCCCTGGCGCAATTAAAATTTGCGACAGTATAAAATTATTTTTTGAATAATTTACTATAGAAAAGGCAATCCCTGGCGCAATTAAAATTTGTGACAGTATAAAATTAGTTTTTGAATAATTTACTATAGAAAAGGCAATCCCTGGCGCAATTAAAATTTGCGACAGTAGAAAATTATTTTTTGAATAATTTACTATAGAAAAGGCAATCCCTGGGATATTTAAAATTTGCGACAGTATAAAATTATTTTTTGAATAATTTACTATAGAAAAGGCAATCCCTGGCGCACATAAAATTTGCGACAGTATAAAATTATTTTTTGAATAATTTACTATAGAAAAGGCAATCCCTGGCGTAATTAAAATTTGCGACAGTAGAAAATTATTTTTTGAATAATTTACTATAGAAAAGTCAATCCCTGGCGCAATTAAAATTTGTGACAGTATAAAATTAGTTTTTGAATAATTTACTATAGAAAAGGCAATCCCTGGCGCACATAAAATTTGCGACAGTATAAAATTAGTTTTTGAAAAATTTACTATAGAAAAGGCAATCCCTGGCGCACATAAAATTTGCGACAGTATAAAATTAGTTTTTGAATAATTTACTATAGAAAAGGCAATCCCTGGGATATTTAAAATTTGTGACAGTTGAAAATTATTTTTTGAATAATTTACTATAGAAAAGGCAATCCCTGGCGCACATAAAATTTGCGACAGTATAAAATTAGTTTTTGAAAAATTTACTATAGAAAAGGCAATCCCTGGCGCACATAAAATTTGCGACAGTATAAAATTAGTTTTTGAATAATTTACTATAGAAAAGGCAATCCCTGGGATATTTAAAATTTGTGACAGTTGAAAATTAGTTTTTGAAAAATTTACTATAGAAAAGGCAATCCCTGGCGCAATTAAAATTTGTGACAGTTGAAAATTATTTTTTGAATAATTTACTATATAAAAGGCAATCCCTGGGATATTTAAAATTTGCGACAGTATAAAATTATTTTTTGAATAATTTACTATAGAAAAGGCAATCCCTGGGATATTTAAAATTTGCGACAGTATAAAATTAGTTTTTGAATAATTTACTATAGAAAAGTCAATCCCTGGCGCACATAAAAATTGTGACAGTTGAAAATTATTTTTTGAATAATTTACTATAGAAAAGGCAATCCCTGGCGCACATAAAATTTGCGACAGTAGAAAATTATTTTTTGAATAATTTACTATAGAAAAGGCAATCCCTGGCGTAATTAAAATTTGCGACAGTATAAAATTAGTTTTTGAATAATTTACTATAGAAAAGTCAATCCCTGGCGCAATTAAAATTTGTGACAGTTGAAAATTATTTTTTGAATAATTTACTATAGAAAAGGCAATCCCTGGCGCACATAAAATTTGCGACAGTATAAAATTAGTTTTTGAAAAATTTACTATAGAAAAGGCAATCCCTGGCGCACATAAAATTTGCGACAGTATAAAATTAGTTTTTGAATAATTTACTATAGAAAAGGCAATCCCTGGGATATTTAAAATTTGTGACAGTTGAAAATTATTTTTTGAATAATTTACTATAGAAAAGTCAATCCCTGGCGCAATTAAAATTTGTGACAGTATAAAATTAGTTTTTGAATAATTTACTATAGAAAAGGCAATCCCTGGCGCAATTAAAATTTGCGACAGTATAAAATTAGTTTTTGAAAAATTTACTATATAAAAGGCAATCCCTGGCGTAATTAAAATTTGCGACAGTATAAAATTATTTTTTGAATAATTTACTATATAAAAGGCAATCCCTGGGATATTTAAAATTTGCGACAGTAAAAATTAGTTTTTGAATAATTTACTATAGAAAAGGCAATCCCTGGCGTAATTAAAATTTGTGACAGTTGAAAATTATTTTTTGAATAATTTACTATAGAAAAGTCAATCCCTGGCGTAATTAAAATTTGCGACAGTATAAAATTAGTTTTTGAATAATTTACTATAGAAAAGTCAATCCCTGGCGCAATTAAAATTTGCGACAGTTGAAAATTATTTTTTGAATAATTTACTATAGAAAAGTCAATCCCTGGCGTAATTAAAATTTGCGACAGTATAAAATTAGTTTTTGAAAAATTTACTATAGAAAACGCAATCCCTGGCGCAATTAAAATTTGTGACAGTATAAAATTAGTTTTTGAATAATTTACTATAGAAAAGGCAATCCCTGGCGCACATAAAATTTGCGACAGTAAAAAATTATTTTTTGAATAATTTACTATAGAAAAGGCAATCCCTGGCGTAATTAAAATTTGCGACAGTTGAAAATTATTTTTTGAATAATTTACTATAGAAAAGTCAATCCCTGGCGTAATTAAAATTTGTGACAGTATAAAATTAGTTTTTGAATAATTTACTATAGAAAAGGCAATCCCTGGCGCACATAAAATTTGCGACAGTATAAAATTATTTTTTGAATAATTTACTATAGAAAAGGCAATCCCTGGCGCAATTAAAATTTGTGACAGTTGAAAATTAGTTTTTGAATAATTTACTATAGAAAAGGCAATCCCTGGCGCAATTAAAATTTGCGACAGTATAAAATTATTTTTTGAATAATTTACTATAGAAAAGGCAATCCCTGGCGCAATTAAAATTTGTGACAGTTGAAAATTATTTTTTGAATAATTTACTATAGAAAAGTCAATCCCTGGCGCAATTAAAATTTGTGACAGTTGAAAATTATTTTTTGAATAATTTACTATAGAAAAGGCAATCCCTGGCGCAATTAAAATTTGTGACAGTTGAAAATTATTTTTTGAATAATTTACTATATAAAAGGCAATCCCTGGGATATTTAAAATTTGCGACAGTATAAAATTAGTTTTTGAAAAATTTACTATAGAAAAGGCAATCCCTGGCGCACATAAAATTTGCGACAGTATAAAATTAGTTTTTGAAAAATTTACTATAGAAAAGGCAATCCCTGGCGTAATTAAAATTTGCGACAGTATAAAATTAGTTTTTGAATAATTTACTGTAGAAAAGGCAATCCCTGGGATATTTAAAATTTGCGACAGTATAAAATTATTTTTTGAATAATTTACTATAGAAAAGGCAATCCCTGGGATATTTAAAATTTGTGACAGTTGAAAATTATTTTTTGAATAATTTACTATAGAAAAGGCAATCCCTGGCGCACATAAAATTTGCGACAGTATAAAATTAGTTTTTGAAAAATTTACTATAGAAAAGGCAATCCCTGGCGTAATTAAAATTTGCGACAGTATAAAATTAGTTTTTGAATAATTTACTGTAGAAAAGGCAATCCCTGGGATATTTAAAATTTGCGACAGTATAAAATTAGTTTTTGAATAATTTACTATAGAAAAGGCAATCCCTGGCGTAATTAAAATTTGCGACAGTAGAAAATTATTTTTTGAATAATTTACTATAGAAAAGGCAATCCCTGGCGCAATTAAAATTTGCGACAGTATAAAATTATTTTTTGAATAATTTACTATAGAAAAGGCAATCCCTGGCGCAATTAAAATTTGTGACAGTTGAAAATTATTTTTTGAATAATTTACTATAGAAAAGTCAATCCCTGGCGCAATTAAAATTTGTGACAGTATAAAATTAGTTTTTGAAAAATTTACTATATAAAAGGCAATCCCTGGCGCAATTAAAATTTGTGACAGTTGAAAATTATTTTTTGAATAATTTACTATAGAAAAGTCAATCCCTGGGATATTTAAAATTTGCGACAGTATAAAATTAGTTTTTGAAAAATTTACTATAGAAAAGGCAATCCCTGGCGCACATAAAATTTGCGACAGTATAAAATTAGTTTTTGAATAATTTACTATAGAAAAGGCAATCCCTGGCGCAATTAAAATTTGCGACAGTATAAAATTAGTTTTTGAATAATTTACTGTAAAAAAGGCAATCCCTGGGATATTTAAAATTTGCGCCAGTATAAAATTATTTTTTGAATAATTTACTATAGAAAAGGCAATCCCTGGGATATTTAAAATTTGTGACAGTTGAAAATTATTTTTTGAATAATTTACTATAGAAAAGGCAATCCCTGGCGCACATAAAATTTGCGACAGTATAAAATTAGTTTTTGAAAAATTTACTATAGAAAAGGCAATCCCTGGCGTAATTAAAATTTGCGACAGTATAAAATTAGTTTTTGAATAATTTACTATAGAAAAGTCAATCCCTGGCGCAATTAAAATTTGTGACAGTTGAAAATTATTTTTTGAATAATTTACTATAGAAAAGGCAATCCCTGGCGCACATAAAATTTGCGACAGTATAAAATTAGTTTTTGAAAAATTTACTATAGAAAAGGCAATCCCTGGCGCACATAAAATTTGCGACAGTATAAAATTAGTTTTTGAATAATTTACTATAGAAAAGGCAATCCCTGGGATATTTAAAATTTGTGACAGTTGAAAATTATTTTTTGAATAATTTACTATAGAAAAGTCAATCCCTGGCGCAATTAAAATTTGTGACAGTATAAAATTAGTTTTTGAATAATTTACTATAGAAAAGGCAAAAAATCCCGCAATTAAAATTTGCGACAGTATAAAATTAGTTTTTGAAAAATTTACTATATAAAAGGCAATCCCTGGCGTAATTAAAATTTGCGACAGTATAAAATTATTTTTTGAATAATTTACTATATAAAAGGCAATCCCTGGGATATTTAAAATTTGCGACAGTAAAAAATTAGTTTTTGAATAATTTACTATAGAAAAGGCAATCCCTGGCGTAATTAAAATTTGTGACAGTTGAAAATTATTTTTTGAATAATTTACTATAGAAAAGTCAATCCCTGGCGTAATTAAAATTTGCGACAGTATAAAATTAGTTTTTGAATAATTTACTATAGAAAAGTCAATCCCTGGCGCAATTAAAATTTGCGACAGTTGAAAATTATTTTTTGAATAATTTACTATAGAAAAGTCAATCCCTGGCGTAATTAAAATTTGCGACAGTATAAAATTAGTTTTTGAAAAATTTACTATAGAAAAGGCAATCCCTGGCGCAATTAAAATTTGTGACAGTATAAAATTAGTTTTTGAATAATTTACTATAGAAAAGGCAATCCCTGGCGCACATAAAATTTGCGACAGTAAAAAATTATTTTTTGAATAATTTACTATAGAAAAGGCAATCCCTGGCGTAATTAAAATTTGCGACAGTTGAAAATTATTTTTTGAATAATTTACTATAGAAAAGTCAATCCCTGGCGTAATTAAAATTTGTGACAGTATAAAATTAGTTTTTGAATAATTTACTATAGAAAAGGCAATCCCTGGCGCACATAAAATTTGCGACAGTATAAAATTATTTTTTGAATAATTTACTATAGAAAAGGCAATCCCTGGCGCAATTAAAATTTGTGACAGTTGAAAATTATTTTTTGAATAATTTACTATATAAAAGGCAATCCCTGGGATATTTAAAATTTGCGACAGTATAAAATTAGTTTTTGAAAAATTTACTATAGAAAAGGCAATCCCTGGCGCACATAAAATTTGCGACAGTATAAAATTAGTTTTTGAAAAATTTACTATAGAAAAGGCAATCCCTGGCGTAATTAAAATTTGCGACAGTATAAAATTAGTTTTTGAATAATTTACTGTAGAAAAGGCAATCCCTGGGATATTTAAAATTTGCGACAGTATAAAATTATTTTTTGAATAATTTACTATAGAAAAGGCAATCCCTGGGATATTTAAAATTTGTGACAGTTGAAAATTATTTTTTGAATAATTTACTATAGAAAAGGCAATCCCTGGCGCACATAAAATTTGCGACAGTATAAAATTAGTTTTTGAAAAATTTACTATAGAAAAGGCAATCCCTGGCGTAATTAAAATTTGCGACAGTATAAAATTAGTTTTTGAATAATTTACTGTAGAAAAGGCAATCCCTGGATATTTAAAATTTGCGACAGTATAAAATTAGTTTTTGAATAATTTACTATAGAAAAGGCAATCCCTGGCGTAATTAAAATTTGCGACAGTAGAAAATTATTTTTGAATAATTTACTATAGAAAAGGCAATCCCTGGCGCAATTAAAATTTGCGACAGTATAAAATTATTTTTTGAATAATTTACTATAGAAAAGGCAATCCCTGGCGCAATTAAAATTTGTGACAGTTGAAAATTATTTTATGAATAATTTACTATAGAAAAGTCAATCCCTGGCGCAATTAAAATTTGTGACAGTATAAAATTAGTTTTTGAAAAATTTACTATATAAAAGGCAATCCCTGGTGCAATTAAAATTTGTGACAGTTGAAAATTATTTTTTGAATAATTTACTATAGAAAAGTCAATCCCTGGGATATTTAAAATTTGCGACAGTATAAAATTAGTTTTTGAAAAATTTACTATAGAAAAGGCAATCCCTGGCGCACATAAAATTTGCGACAGTATAAAATTAGTTTTTGAATAATTTACTATAGAAAAGGCAATCCCTGGCGCAATTAAAATTTGCGACAGTATAAAATTATTTTTTGAATAATTTACTATAGAAAAGTCAATCCCTGGCGCAATTAAAATTTGCGACAGTAGAAAATTATTTTTTGAATAATTTACTATATAAAAGGCAATCCCTGGGATATTTAAAATTTGCGACAGTATAAAATTAGTTTTTGAAAAATTTACTATAGAAAAGGCAATCCCTGGCGCACATAAAATTTGCGACCGTATAAAATTATTTTTTGAAAAATTTACTATAGAAAAGGCAATCCCTGGCGTAATTAAAATTTGCGACAGTTGAAAATTATTTTTTGAATAATTTACTATAGAAAAGTCAATCCCTGGCGTAATTAAAATTTGTGACAGTATAAAATTAGTTTTTGAATAATTTACTATAGAAAAGGCAATCCCTGGCGCACATAAAATTTGCGACAGTAAAAAATTATTTTTTGAATAATTTACTATAGAAAAGGCAATCCCTGGCGTAATTAAAATTTGCGACAGTTGAAAATTATTTTTTGAATAATTTACTATAGAAAAGTCAATCCCTGGCGTAATTAAAATTTGTGACAGTATAAAATTAGTTTTTGAATAATTTACTATAGAAAAGGCAATCCCTGGCGCACATAAAATTTGCGACAGTATAAAATTATTTTTTGAATAATTTACTATAGAAAAGGCAATCCCTGGCGCAATTAAAATTTGTGACAGTTGAAAATTAGTTTTTGAATAATTTACTATAGAAAAGGCAATCCCTGGCGCAATTAAAATTTGCGACAGTATAAAATTATTTTTTGAATAATTTACTATAGAAAAGGCAATCCCTGGCGCAATTAAAATTTGTGACAGTTGAAAATTATTTTTTGAATAATTTACTATAGAAAAGTCAATCCCTGGCGCAATTAAAATTTGTGACAGTTGAAAAATTATTTTTGAAAAATTTACTATAGAAAAGGCAATCCCTGGCGCACATAAAATTTGCGACAGTATAAAATTAGTTTTTGAAAAATTTACTATAGAAAAGTCAATCCCTGGCGCAATTAAAATTTGTGACAGTATAAAATTAGTTTTTGAATAATTTACTATAGAAAAGGCAATCCTGGCGCAATTAAAATTTGTGACAGTTGAAAATTATTTTTTGAATAATTTACTATAGAAAAGTCAATCCCTGGCGCAATTAAAATTTGTGACAGTATAAAATTATTTTTTGAATAATTTACTATAGAAAAGTCAATCCCTGGCGCAATTAAAATTTGCGACAGTAGAAAATTATTTTTTGAATAATTTACTATAGAAAAAGGCAATCCCTGGCGCACATAAAATTTGCGACAGTAAAAAATTAGTTTTTGAAAAATTTACTATATAAAAGGCAATCCCTGGCGTAATTAAAATTTGCGACAGTATAAAATTAGTTTTTGAAAAATTTACTATATAAAAGGCAATCCCTGGCGTAATTAAAATTTGCGACAGTATAAAATTAGTTTTTGAAAAATTTACTATAGAAAAGGCAATCCCTGGCGCACATAAAATTTGCGACAGTATAAAATTATTTTTTGAATAATTTACTATAGAAAAGTCAATCCCTGGCGCAATTAAAATTTGTGACAGTATAAAATTAGTTTTTGAATAATTTACTATAGAAAAGGCAATCCCTGGCGCAATTAAAATTTGTGACAGTATAAAATTAGTTTTTGAATAATTTACTATAGAAAAGGCAATCCCTGGCGCAATTAAAATTTGTGACAGTTGAAAATTATTTTTTGAATAATTTACTATAGAAAAGTCAATCCCTGGCGTAATTAAAATTTGTGACAGTTGAAAATTATTTTTTGAATAATTTACTATAGAAAAGTCAATCCCTGGCGCAATTAAAATTTGCGACAGTAATAAAATTATTTTTTGAATAATTTACTATAGAAAAGGCAATCCCTGGCGCACATAAAATTTGCGACAGTATAAAATTATTTTTTGAATAATTTACTATAGAAAAGTCAATCCCTGGCGCAATTAAAATTTGTGACAGTATAAAATTAGTTTTTGAATAATTTACTATAGAAAAGGCAATCCCTGGCGCAATTAAAATTTGTGACAGTTGAAAATTATTTTTTGAATAATTTACTATAGAAAAGTCAATCCCTGGCGCAATTAAAATTTGTGACAGTATAAAATTATTTTTTGAATAATTTACTATAGAAAAGTCAATCCCTGGCGCAATTAAAATTTGCGACAGTATAAAATTATTTTTTGAATAATTTACTATAGAAAAGGCAATCCCTGGCGCAATTAAAATTTGCGACAGTATAAAATTAGTTTTTGAATAATTTACTATAGAAAAGGCAATCCCTGGCGCACATAAAATTTGCGACAGTATAAAATTATTTTTTGAATAATTTACTATAGAAAAGGCAATCCCTGGCGCACATAAAATTTGCGACAGTATAAAATTATTTTTTGAATAATTTACTATATAAAAGGCAATCCCTGGCGTAATTAAAATTTGCGACAGTATAAAATTAGTTTTTGAATAATTTACTATAGAAAAGTCAATCCCTGGCGCAATTAAAATTTGTGACAGTATAAAATTAGTTTTTGAATAATTTACTATAGAAAAGGCAATCCCTGGCGCAATTAAAATTTGTGACAGTAGAAAATTATTTTTTGAATAATTTACTATAGAAAAGGCAATCCCTGGCGCACATAAAATTTGTGACAGTTGAAAATTATTTTTTGAATAATTTACTATAGAAAAGTCAATCCTGGCGCAATTAAAATTTGCGACAGTATAAAATTATTTTTTGAATAATTTACTATAGAAAAGTCAATCCCTGGCGCAATTAAAATTTGTGACAGTAGAAAATTATTTTTTGAATAATTTACTATAGAAAAGGCAATCCCTGGCGCACATAAAATTTGCGACAGTATAAAATTAGTTTTTGAATAATTTACTATAGAAAAGGCAATCCCTGGCGCACATAAAAATTTGCGACAGTATAAAATTAGTTTTTGAATAATTTACTATAGAAAAGGCAATCCCTGGCGCAATTAAAATTTGTGACAGTTGAAAATTATTTTTTGAATAATTTACTATAGAAAAGGCAATCCCTGGCGCACATAAAATTTGCGACAGTATAAAATTATTTTTTGAATAATTTACTATAGAAAAGGCAATCCCTGGCGCACATAAAATTTGCGACAGTATAAAATTATTTTTTGAATAATTTACTATATAAAAGGCAATCCCTGGCGTAATTAAAATTTGCGACAGTATAAAATTAGTTTTTGAATAATTTACTATAGAAAAGTCAATCCCTGGCGCAATTAAAATTTGTGACAGTATAAAATTAGTTTTTGAAAAATTTACTATAGAAAAGGCAATCCCTGGGATATTTAAAATTTGTGACAGTATAAAATTATTTTTTGAATAATTTACTATAGAAAAGGCAATCCCTGGCGTAATTAAAATTTGCGACAGTAAAAAATTAGTTTTTGAATAATTTACTATAGAAAAGGCAATCCCTGGCGTAATTAAAATTTGCGACAGTATAAAATTAGTTTTTGAATAATTTACTATAGAAAAGGCAATCCCTGGCGCAATTAAAATTTGTGACAGTTGAAAATTATTTTTTGAATAATTTACTATAGAAAAGTCAATCCCTGGCGTAATTAAAATTTGTGACAGTTGAAAATTATTTTTTGAATAATTTACTATAGAAAAGTCAATCCCTGGCGCAATTAAAATTTGCGACAGTATAAAATTATTTTTTGAATAATTTACTATAGAAAAGGCAATCCCTGGCGCACATAAAATTTGCGACAGTATAAAATTATTTTTTGAATAATTTACTATAGAAAAGTCAATCCCTGGGCGCATTTAAAATTTGTGACATTATAAAATTAGTTTTTGAATAATTTACTATAGAAAAGGCAATCCCTGGCGCAATTAAAATTTGTGACAGTTGAAAATTATTTTTTGAATAATTTACTATAGAAAAGTCAATCCCTGGCGTAATTAAAATTTGTGACAGTATAAAATTATTTTTTGAATAATTTACTATAGAAAAGGCAATCCCTGGCGTAATTAAAATTTGCGACAGTATAAAATTATTTTTTGAAAAATTTACTATAGAAAAGGCAATCCCTGGCGCAATTAAAATTTGTGACAGTATAAAATTATTTTTTGAATAATTTACTATAGAAAAGGCAATCCCTGGCGTAATTAAAATTTGCGACAGTAAAAAATTAGTTTTTGAATAATTTACTATAGAAAAGTCAATCCCTGGCGCAATTAAAATTTGTGACAGTATAAAATTATTTTTTGAATAATTTACTATAGAAAAGTCAATCCCTGGCGCAATTAAAATTTGTGACAGTTGAAAATTAGTTTTTGAATAATTTACTATAGAAAAGGCAATCCCTGGCGCAATTAAAATTTGTGACAGTATAAAATTATTTTTTGAATAATTTACTATAGAAAAGGCAATCCCTGGCGCAATTAAAATTTGTGACAGTATAAAAATATTTTTTGAATAATTTACTATAGAAAAGGCAATCCCTGGCGCACATAAAATTTGTGACAGTTGAAAATTATTTTTTGAATAATTTACTATAGAAAAGTCAATCCCTGGCGCAATTAAAATTTGTGACAGTAAAAAATTAGTTTTTGAATAATTTACTATAGAAAAGGCAATCCCTGGCGCAATTAAAATTTGCGACAGTTGAAAATTATTTTTGAATAATTTACTATAGAAAAGTCAATCCCTGGCGTAATTAAAATTTGTGACAGTTGAAAATTATTTTTTGAATAATTTACTATAGAAAAGTCAATCCCTGGCGTAATTAAAATTTGCGACAGTATAAAATTAGTTTTTGAATAATTTACTATATTAAAGGCAATCCCTGGCGCACATAAAATTTGCGACAGTATAAAATTAGTTTTTGAAAAATTTACTATAGAAAAGTCAATCCCTGGCGCAATTAAAATTTGTGACAGTTGAAAATTATTTTTTGAATAATTTACTATAGAAAAGGCAATCCCTGGCGCAATTAAAATTTGTAACAGTTGAAAATTATTTTTTGAAAAATTTACTATAGAAAAGGCAATCCCTGGCGCACATAAAATTTGCGACAGTATAAAATTAGTTTTTGAAAAATTTACTATAGAAAAGTCAATCCCTGGGATATTTAAAATTTGCGACAGTTGAAAATTAGTTTTTGAAAAATTTACTATAGAAAAGGCAATCCCTGGCGCACATAAAATTTGCGACAGTATAAAATTATTTTTTGAATAATTTACTATAGAAAAGTCAATCCCTGGCGTAATTAAAATTTGTGACAGTTGAAAATTATTTTTTGAATAATTTACTATAGAAAAGTCAATCCCTGGCGTAATTAAAATTTGCGACAGTAAAAAATTAGTTTTTGAATAATTTACTATAGAAAAGTCAATCCCTGGCGCAATTAAAATTTGTGACAGTATAAAATTAGTTTTTGAATAATTTACTATAGAAAAGGCAATCCCTGGCGCAATTAAAATTTGTGACAGTTGAAAATTATTTTTTGAATAATTTACTATAGAAAAGTCAATCCCTGGCGCAATTAAAATTTGTGACAGTATAAAATTATTTTTTGAATAATTTACTATAGAAAAGGCAATCCCTGGCGCACATAAAATTTGCGACAGTAGAAAATTATTTTTTGAATAATTTACTATAGAAAAGGCAATCCCTGGCGCAATTAAAATTTGTGACAGTATAAAATTAGTTTTTGAAAAATTTACTATATAAAAGGCAATCCCTGGCGTAATTAAAATTTGCGACAGTATAAAATTATTTTTTGAATAATTTACTATAGAAAAGTCAATCCCTGGCGCAATTAAAATTTGTGACAGTATAAAATTATTTTTTGAATAATTTACTATAGAAAAGGCAATCCCTGGCGCACATAAAATTTGCGACAGTAAAAAATTATTTTTTGAATAATTTACTATAGAAAAGGCAATCCCTGGCGTAATTAAAATTTGCGACAGTTGAAAATTATTTTTTGAATAATTTACTATAGAAAAGGCAATCCCTGGGATATTTAAAATTTGCGACAGTATAAAATTAGTTTTTGAAAAATTTACTATAGAAAAGTCAATCCCTGGCGCAATTAAAATTTGTGACAGTTGAAAATTATTTTTTGAATAATTTACTATAGAAAAGGCAATCCCTGGCGTAATTAAAATTTGCGACAGTATAAAATTATTTTTTGAATAATTTACTATAGAAAAGTCAATCCCTGGCGCAATTAAAATTTGTGACAGTTGAAAATTAGTTTTTGAAAAATTTACTATATAAAAGTCAATCCCTGGCGCAATTAAAATTTGCGACAGTATAAAATTAGTTTTTGAAAAATTTACTATAGAAAAGTCAATCCCTGGCGCACATAAAATTTGTGACAGTATAAAATTAGTTTTTGAAAAATTTACTATAGAAAAGGCAATCCCTGGCGCACATAAAATTTGCGACAGTAGAAAATTATTTTTTGAATAATTTACTATAGAAAAGGCAATCCCTGGCGCAATTAAAATTTGTGACAGTATAAAATTAGTTTTTGAAAAATTTACTATATAAAAGGCAATCCCTGGCGTAATTAAAATTTGCGACAGTATAAAATTATTTTTTGAAAAATTTACTATAGAAAAGTCAATCCCTGGCGCACATAAAATTTGTGACAGTTGAAAATTAGTTTTTGAATAATTTACTATAGAAAAGGCAATCCCTGGGATATTTAAAATTTGCGACAGTATAAAATTAGTTTTTGAAAAATTTACTATAGAAAAGTCAATCCCTGGCGCAATTAAAATTTGTGACAGTATAAAATTATTTTTTGAATAATTTACTATAGAAAAGGCAATCCCTGGCGCACATAAAATTTGCGACAGTATAAAATTAGTTTTTGAATAATTTACTATAGAAAAGTCAATCCCTGGCGCAATTAAAATTTGTGACAGTATAAAATTATTTTTTGAATAATTTACTATAGAAAAGTCAATCCCTGGCGCAATTAAAATTTGCGACAGTATAAAATTAGTTTTTGAATAATTTACTATAGAAAAGGCAATCCCTGGCGCACATAAAATTTGCGACAGTATAAAATTATTTTTTGAATAATTTACTATAGAAAAGGCAATCCCTGGGATATTTAAAATTTGTGACAGTATAAAATTATTTTTTGAATAATTTACTATAGAAAAGTCAATCCCTGGCGCAATTAAAATTTGCGACAGTATAAAATTATTTTTTGAATAATTTACTATAGAAAAGTCAATCCCTGGCGCACATAAAATTTGCGACAGTATAAAATTATTTTTTGAAAAATTTACTATATAAAAGGCAATCCCTGGCGTAATTAAAATTTGCGACAGTATAAAATTATTTTTTGAATAATTTACTATAGAAAAGTCAATCGACAGTATAAATTATTTTTTGAATAATTTACTATAGAAAAGGCAATCCCTGGCGTAATTAAAATTTGCGACAGTTGAAAATTAGTTTTTGAATAATTTACTATATAAAGTCAATCCCTGGCGCAATTAAATTTGCGACAGTATAAAATTATTTTTTGAATAATTTACTATAGAAAAGGCAATCCCTGGCGTAATTAAAATTTGCGACAGTATAAAATTATTTTTTGAATAATTTACTATAGAAAAGTCAATCCCTGGCGCAATTAAAATTTGCGACAGTATAAAATTATTTTTTGAATAATTTACTATAGAAAAGGCAATCCCTGGCGCAATTAAAATTTGCGACAGTATAAAATTAGTTTTTGAAAAATTTACTATAGAAAAGTCAATCCCTGGCGCACATAAAATTTGTGACAGTATAAAATTAGTTTTTGAAAAATTTACTATATAAAAGGCAATCCCTGGCGCAATTAAAATTTGTGACAGTTGAAAATTATTTTTTGAATAATTTACTATAGAAAAGGCAATCCCTGGCGCACATAAAATTTGTGACAGTTGAAAATTATTTTTGAAAAATTTACTATAGAAAAGGCAATCCCTGGCGCAATTAAAATTTGTGACAGTATAAAATTATTTTTTGAATAATTTACTATAGAAAAGGCAATCCCTGGCGCACATAAAATTTGTGACAGTATAAAATTATTTTTTGAATAATTTACTATAGAAAAGGCAATCCCTGGCGCACATAAAATTTGCGACAGTATAAAATTAGTTTTTGAATAATTTACTATAGAAAAGGCAATCCCTGGCGCAATTAAAATTTGTGACAGTATAAAATTAGTTTTTGAAAAATTTACTATATAAAAGGCAATCCCTGGCGTAATTAAAATTTGCGACAGTATAAAATTATTTTTTGAAAAATTTACTATAGAAAAGGCAATCCTGGCGCACATAAAATTTGTGACAGTTGAAAATTATTTTTTGAATAATTACTATAGAAAAGGCAATCCCTGGCGCACATAAAATTTGTGACAGTTGAAAATTAGTTTTTGAAAAATTTACTATAGAAAAGTCAATCCCTGGCGCACATAAAATTTGTGACAGTATAAAATTAGTTTTTGAAAATTTACTATATAAAAGGCAATCCCTGGCGCAATTAAAATTTGTGACAGTTGAAAATTATTTTTTGAATAATTTACTATAGAAAAGGCAATCCCTGGCGCAATTAAAATTTGCGACAGTATAAAATTATTTTTTGAAAAATTTACTATAGAAAAGTCAATCCCTGGCGCAATTAAAATTTGTGACAGTTGAAAATTATTTTTTGAATAATTTACTATAGAAAAGGCAATCCCTGGCGTAATTAAATTTGCGACAGTATAAAATTAGTTTTTGAATAATTTACTATATAAAAGTCAATCCCTGGCGTAATTAAAATTTGTGACAGTTGAAAATTATTTTTTGAATAATTTACTATAGAAAAGTCAATCCCTGGCGCAATTAAAATTTGCGACAGTATAAAATTATTTTTTGAATAATTTACTATAGAAAAGGCAATCCCTGGCGCACATAAAATTTGCGACAGTTGAAAATTATTTTTTGAAAAATTTACTATAGAAAAGGCAATCCCTGGCGCAATTAAAATTTGTGACAGTATAAAATTATTTTTTGAATAATTTACTATAGAAAAGGCAATCCCTGGCGCACATAAAATTTGCGACAGTATAAATTAGTTTTTGAAAAATTTACTATATAAAAGGCAATCCCTGGCGTAATTAAAATTTGTGACAGTAAAAAATTAGTTTTTGAATAATTTACTATAGAAAAGGCAATCCCTGGCGCAATTAAATTTGCGACAGTTGAAAATTATTTTTTGAATAATTTACTATAGAAAAGTCAATCCCTGGCGTAATTAAAATTTGTGACAGTTGAAAATTATTTTTTGAATAATTTACTATAGAAAAGTCAATCCCTGGCGTAATTAAAATTTGCGACAGTATAAAATTATTTTTTGAATGTATAAAATTATTTTTTGAATAATTTACTATAGAAAAGTCAATCCCTGGCGCAATTAAAATTTGCGACAGTATAAAATTATTTTTTGAATAATTTACTATAGAAAAGGCAATCCCTGGCGCACATAAAATTTGCGACAGTTGAAAATTATTTTTTGAAAAATTTACTATAGAAAAGGCAATCCCTGGCGCAATTAAAATTTGTGACAGTTGAAAATTATTTTTTGAATAATTTACTATAGAAAAGTCAATCTCTGGCGCAATTAAAATTTGTGACAGTTGAAAATTATTTTTTGAATAATTTACTATAGAAAAGTCAATCCCTGGCGCAATTAAAATTTGTGACAGTAAAAAATAAGTTTTCGAATAATTTACTATAGAAAAGGCAATCCCTGGCGCAATTAAAATTTGCGACAGTTGAAAATTATTTTTTGAATAATTTACTATAGAAAAGTCAATCCCTGGCGTAATTAAAATTTGTGACAGTTGAAAATTATTTTTTGAATAATTTACTATAGAAAAGTCAATCCCTGGCGTAATTAAAATTTGCGACAGTATAAAATTAGTTTTTGAATAATTTACTATATAAAAGTCAATCCCTGGCGTAATTAAAATTTGTGACAGTTGAAAATTATTTTTTGAATAATTTACTATAGAAAAGTCAATCCCTGGCGCAATTAAAATTTGTGACAGTTGAAAATTATTTTTTGAATAATTTACTATAGAAAAGTCAATCCCTGGCGCAATTAAAATTTGTGACAGTAAAAAA
This sequence comes from Dioctria linearis, assembly GCA_963930735.1. Lineage (NCBI taxonomy): Eukaryota > Metazoa > Arthropoda > Insecta > Diptera > Asilidae > Dioctria > Dioctria linearis. The sequence goes on from CAWVNZ010003100.1 coordinate 46,959, forward strand.
TTAGTTTTTGAATAATTTACTATAGAAAAGGCAATCCCTGGCGCAATTAAAATTTGCGACAGTTGAAAATTATTTTTTGAAAAATTTACTATAGAAAAGGCAATCCCTGGCGCAATTAAAATTTGCGACAGTTGAAAATTATTTTTTGAATAATTTACTATAGAAAAGTCAATCCCTGGCGTAATTAAAATTTGTGACAGTTGAAAATTATTTTTTGAATAATTTACTATATAAAAGTCAATCCCTGGCGTAATTAAAATTTGTGACAGTTGAAAATTATTTTTTGAATAATTTACTATAGAAAAGTCAATCCCTGGCGCAATTAAAATTTGCGACAGTATAAAATTATTTTTTGAATAATTTACTATAGAAAAGGCAATCCCTGGCGCACATAAAATTTGCGACAGTTGAAAATTATTTTTTGAAAAATTTACTATAGAAAAGTCAATCCCTGGCGCAATTAAAATTTGCGACAGTATAAAATTATTTTTTGAATAATTTACTATAGAAAAGGCAATCCCTGGCGCAATTAAAATTTGCGACAGTATAAAATTAGTTTTTGAAAAATTTACTATAGAAAAGTCAATCCCTGGCGCACATAAAATTTGTGACAGTATAAAATTAGTTTTTGAAAAATTTACTATATAAAAGGCAATCCCTGGCGTAATTAAAATTTGCGACAGTATAAAATTAGTTTTTGAATAATTTACTATATAAAAGGCAATCCCTGGCGCAATTAAAATTTGCGACAGTATAAAATTATTTTTTGAATAATTTACTATAGAAAAGGCAATCCCTGGCGTAATTAAAATTTGCGACAGTTGAAAATTATTTTTTGAATAATTTACTATAGAAAAGGCAATCCCTGGGATATTTAAAATTTGCGACAGTATAAAATTAGTTTTTGAATAATTTACTATAGAAAAGTCAATCCCTGGCGCAATTAAAATTTGTGACAGTATAAAATTAGTTTTTGAATAATTTACTATAGAAAAGGCAATCCCTGGCGCAATTAAAATTTGTGACAGTTGAAAATTATTTTTTGAATAATTTACTATATAAAAGGCAATCCCTGGCGCAATTAAAATTTGTGACAGTTGAAAATTATTTTTTGAATAATTTACTATAGAAAAGGCAATCCCTGGCGCACATAAAATTTGCGACAGTAAAAAATTATTTTTTGAATAATTTACTATAGAAAAGGCAATCCCTGGCGTAATTAAAATTTGCGACAGTTGAAAATTATTTTTTGAATAATTTACTATAGAAAAGGCAATCCCTGGGATATTTAAAATTTGCGACAGTATAAAATTAGTTTTTGAAAAATTT